>JAULBZ010007782.1:0-11213 GCA_032360805.1 Neoturris breviconis | reverse complement strand
CCCCCCCGGCCATGAAATGAAGATGCTATTGACTTTTGGAAGTTTTAAGATGTTACATATTCATAGTATTCATAAAACCAGGACATTTTCTGACAAACAAATTTAACATCTCATCATAAAGAGACATCAATTCATGTAAACAAGTCTTGAATTATCTGTTTAATCTGATGTTTATTATTACAATGACCATGGAGGTATACATGACTGGACCGTGTTAAAAGTTGAATAATTCTATACTTCTGACAAAGACTCATCATCCATTATAGATAAATCAATGTAACAAGCATTTAATTATCTGTTTCATCTGCTGTTTATTATAGTGGCACTAGGCCATGTTATTGGCTTTTCCTGAAGTTTTTATGATTGTATTGTGTACATTAGTGTAAGAAATAACAATACACTTGCTGAGATTTTGTCATAAATTATATCCCACTCACATTTTAATTTTATAGCCTTGTATAGAAGATGGTATCCTGATCAAAAGACTGTGTTGTCAGCAAATTCGCAAATTCATGCTTTAAGTGCAAAATGTGTGATTTTTCAAACCTAGGGGCTTCTAATTTCAGTTAGAATACGAATTCGTTCAGCGGAAATCCGACTTTAGTCATTCAAAATCAATTACCCAGCCGGCAAAACTCTGTTCAAAATCAGCAAAATAACGTTAGTCAGTCTAGCAAGATGAAGACCGGGATGAACGAAAAAATTACAAACCGTGAGGTAAAAATTCGTGAAAATAACCTAATGAAATTATCAACTTTCTTGAAGAAGAAAGTAGGGATTGGGGGTGGGGTTCAAAATGCTATCGACGTGTTAATAATTCTTGCACAGTCAATCCTTTAAAAACTCTGTCATGTGATAATTATTCCATAATTATCTGCAACACAGAACTTGATCAAAAACCGTAAATAAATTAATTTCTCCTAGAAAGTAGTCAGTCGGAAAGAAGGCTCTCTTCGAAAGCAGAAATTCGTTCATGTAACTATCATAAAGGCGCGTCGAGATAGAAAAATATTCTTACATACGATGATGACGAAAGAAGCCTATTTCAATAAATCACACTCTCCTCCGGCGAGGAATGATATAATAAAAGTTTAAAAAATGCTTCCATAATACAAAATTAGTAAGTAAGTACAAAAAAAAAAATACAAACATAAAATTAACTAATATAATGATCAGAATAAAGAGTTAAATGATAAATAAAAATATCACAGTTTAAACATAATATAATACTATAAATAGAATATAGTGGAGTATACCCAGCCGTGAAAAATCTGTTCAAAGTCAGCAAAATAACGTTAGAACAACGTTCTTTGAACGTTGTTCTAACGTTATTTCGATGACTTTGAACAGGCTTTTGCCGGCTGGGTAGTGTTGTAGAAAGAGTAGTGTTTGGTAATGTGTGTGATTGGTTCATATAAGTCTCAAGCTCGTCCCCCGCCCCTTTTGCCTTTTTTTTTCTCGCCGAGATATAAGTCTATCTGCCATGGCATTGAGTTCTTGGAGTTAATGTAAATTAGATGGCATCATGGTCGGGAAAATATATATACTAAACACAATAATGGGATGCAGATACTTTATTGGTTCTCCCTTTTGATGGGTAACACCCTTATCTGCAGATGCTTGGTTTCTCCCTTTTGATTAGTAACGCCCTTATCTGCAGATGCTTGGTTTCTCTCTTTTGATGAGTAACACCCTCCTTTTTTGCAGATACTTTCACTACTGTAAATTGTTCCATTGGTTTTGATTATTCTCTATTGTACCGTTGCTACTGTTTATGCTCTGGCTACGAAAATATACATTATGAAGTTTTTTCCTTGAAAGTTGTTTTATCTAAGAAAAAATATCCTCAGAGAATGTGATTTACTTTTGTATTAAGACTTTTCTTAATAAGGTTTTTTAGCCTAAACTACTAGTTGTTACTGTACCTAAAAAATGTATATCATACTGCTCTATCTGTAGTTTTTCTTTGGTGGTTATACCACGTTTATTGCGCATTTTTTCTCATTGTAATGTTCGGTTTATTTTTAGATTTTTATCTAGATTCTGTAGCTTTTTCCGGCGCAAATATCGTAAACCTAACTTATTACGTTCTGGTCTTGTTTATCAATTTAATTGTGGTTGCTGCAATGTCACCTATGACGATAAACTACACGCCATTTTAAATTAAGAATGTGCGATTATATAAGTATATTGCAGCTCACTGATAAACCCACGCAAGTACTTGATCACCGACATGAGTGTGATTATTCTCCATCGTTTGTGATGATTTTGCTATCCTATTCAATGATAATAAAAAATTTAAATTATCTTTGGAGGAGAGTCTGTTGATCAATCGTGATAAGCCTCCTCTTAATTAGATCATTAATTTGCTACATTTAGAATTATTCTAGCGTAAACTTTTTGTATTGTTTTTAATATTATAAATTTTATAGTTTTGTACGGATTCGTTGAGACGTGATCATCACGTGCGAAAGCACTGAAAATGTACCAATTAAATAAATGGATTTGGCGTAAATAACAAATATCAAATACACCGACATACCGAGAAAATGAAAAGAAATGGAATGATAACCAGAACGAAGAACGACATAAGAAAAGTAGGTAAATTGCGTTATCAGTTTTAAAAGCATACAGAGCAGTTTTGAAATTTTGACACATTGACACGATTTAGATGTATTTTGACGCATGGGTATGAAAATAACTTTTTTAACAACAAATATTGATACTAGGCTATGAATTGTTAAGACCCATTCGAAATTCTGATCTAAAAATTATATTTAGAGTTTTTATGTTCATGGAAACAACTTGTTTTTTTTCCAAACAGCATTACCGATATATTTCTTTACAAAACATTGAGAGTGGTTCGAAATCCTGATCCAAAAACACGATTTAGATTTATTTAGTATCCGCGCATGCATGCAAATTACATAAACAATTTATTTGGAAAACATTTGAGACCAACCCGTAATTCAGGCGTAGAAGCGTGATTTAGGCGCATTTCCAGTTCTCGTGCATGCACATACACATTTGATGGTTCTGATTTCAAATCTGATATTCACTTTCCATAATTTTGACCCGAAAGTACCTTTTTTGGGGCAACTTTGGGTAAAAATAAAAAGCTTTTCGTTTTTCATGAAAATTGGTACCTGATCCAATTTGATGGTGCTGATTTTAAATATTACATTCCTTTTTAACAATTTTAACCCAAAAATACCTTTTTGGGGCAAATTTAGACCAAACATGAAAAGTGCTTCGATGTTGATGCAAATTAGTACCTAACCCAATTTTTGGCTGGTGACTATTTGTGAAATGAGTAAGACTAAATAAATCACTCAATTCTTCTCTGCCCTGCCGGCAAAAAACGATATTCAAGAAGGTGTTTGCGTTCCAGATTTGGGGAGCTTATATACAAATGGTGGTTGTATTCGGTATTTTACGGTGCGAAATATGATATATAAATAAATTATTTTATACCTATAGCAAAAGAAGAAATTATATTGGTAGAAATCGTCGTGTAGTGTCAATTTACACCAATGGAATGTCTGTATTTAAAATCCACCTTAAAAGCATGCGATAGGTTTACTTTATCTAGCCTCTTCCACAGACCAAGTTCAATTCTTCCAGATCTCTCTTGGTCTGTTTGCTTCTACAGTTAATGTAATACATTGACGTCAGAATCATTAACAAGAAATGCGGTAATGTATGATAATTTTATGCAACCAGAAAATAATTATTCCTTTTTTATGGTAGCTTTGGTACCATTATTAATTACTATGCCGCAATGAAGAGTGGAATCAAGCATATTTCAAATAAATCAATCAATAATGAATAAGTTATCATAAATTAACGCATTTCGTGTTAATGAATTCTGATGTCAATTGCAGAAGTAAACAGACTAAAAGAGAGGATCGATCATTGTCTGTAGATCAGACTAACTTTATCGTGTAAATCATGGACGTTGCACCCAACCGGCAAAAACCTGTTCAAAGTCAACAAAATAACGTTAGAACAACGTTCTGTGAATATATTCAGAAATAATGAAAATTTTGCAATTTGTGGAAGGCAATTTTAGAGTAAGATAAATCCTAATAAAAATTGACGTCATTAAAATGTGAAAATATTGGTTAATGTCACCTCGATAACAAGGACCTTGATACCAGTAATATTGTACCAGTGAGGTATTTTAATCATTCACTTCACTGCAAACGAAATGATTATATTTTCTATTGGTAACCATTACTGTATAGCAAAAACATGTTTAAAAGCGCTGGGAACGAGTTTGATAAAGGCGACTAATACGTAATCGTAACTGATATTGCTCTCCTATTGTGACTAATAAAATTAAACATCAAGTACAATGATACAACTCCGGAATTATACAACTCCGAAAAATAGGATATGCTATTTTAACAACAATACACAACAAGATTTGTGAAGAAGAAAACGATACAATAAAAACATTGAAAGATATTAAAAAAAACCCTGATGAGTCACATAAAATGTATGTAGCGGTAAACATCAACAAAATTACACTGAAATGACCTGTTCTATTAAAAAACTATAATGGATTAAGAGTGAATGGGGAAGAACAAACAGAATAATTGCAAAATACTTAAAACAACTGTTTTATAAGAAGGCACACGCTCGCTTCTAAACCTAATCAATGAAAAGTAGACTCGCACAAGAAGAAATACAAAAATCATGTATCTGTTCTTCGTCTAAAAAACATAGGAAGGTCATTCAGGTCATTATCCAAAAGAATTACACAAGGATTCTTGTGTGCCCTTCAAAAACCGGGTAAAACCAAATGTCTACCCAAAAATCTAAAACCGATCATCTTATGATCTGTCCTACACAAGATCCTCGCCGGGTGTAGCTATAATCAAGGATATATAATGAACAGCATTGGTAAACGTATGGATGTGAAAATACAATAAACAAAAGCAGCACATAGGGCAGGCCTATTTACAACAGAGCACGTTTTCTCAACAAAACTAATAAATAAACCAGTGGGCACAAACTTGTTCAAAGTCCGCAGTATAGACACTAGAACAACGTCGTTCGACGTTCTAGCGTCTTCACTGCGGACTTTGAACAAGTTTTTGCCCACTGGGAAAGAGAACTATAACATGAAAAATGAAGCAGTATACCTGATAATCTTCGACGTGAGTAAAGCACTTGACAGCATAAACACCTGACTCAAAGATCTACAAAGATATAATCAATTTAGATGAATTATATCTCATAAAAATACTACTACAATCGTGTGCAGATTTATTTGAGAAAAAGTGAAATTTGTGTAAAATTTCGTAGTTTCAACTTAAACAAAAAAAGCCTTAAATTTTGATTAGCAAGACGAACGGCACATAAATTTGAATTTGCTCTAAGAGCCTGGGCACTAGACTGCTAGAAACAACAGAATTTGTCGAGTTTGCAAAAAAGATAATTAATCGATAATTAAATCTCTGAGATAAATCTTTTGGGTATTCCCGACGTCATTTTAATTAGTTATGTTTTACTTGTGGTTTGTACTTTACGTCAAAATTTGTAAAACTTCTTAAAAATTACGCACATTATTGTAGGCGTTTAATTATCTGTAAAATGTGATAAATCACAGAATAAATATTTTGAAACGAATACTGGAGCATCTCAAAGTAACTGCGCAAGAGCAAATGAACTCACATTTTTACTTGGCAAATACACTTGCAGAAAAAAACAACAACACTCCACAAGACCCTGATCACATATATTTTGACAATCAAACACGCCAACAATAATCTATCATAACTCCAGAACATACTTCATACTAATATTCCCTTCAAATCTAATTCCGACACATAGATCAAGAGTATGCAGACGATAGGCAACATCACCTCAATTTACAATGCTATGCAACACCTCAAATAACGTCTACTAACTACGCTCAGCAAAAGAGATCTTATTGTAAACGAATTAAAAACAGAAGAGTATAAAAGCACGCGCAAAGAAAAATGCGACAACAACTGGCAATCATCATGCAAACAGCTTTGTAGTATGCTCGACAAGAAAACGATATACAACGTTATAAAGATTTAACGCTAAATACACTTCAAAAACATAAATATATCTTACATATAAAAATGATTCGAATTAAGAACCATCTCCAAAATTCGTTTGCATCAGGGAGAAGTGATAAATCAACGATCGATTGAATGGTTTCTTTGGTGCTCTTCACATCGTATATTAATTTTTATAATAATTTTTGATTTTGGATTCTTTAAGGCTTGCATTTGATTGGTTTCTTCGGTCCATGTAAAGGCTACCCAAAGCTGCTAAAATATCTAGTTTTTTGAGACGAACTTTGGAGATGATTCCTTATTATAAAAGTACAAGTATTAAATACATGCGTTAATTTATTTTAAGCGAGTTTAGTTGGCTAGTGGCTATTTGTACCTGTTTGTACGTAACTCACGACTAGCAACTACCGAACTCCCAACTCTAAATTTAATGATATTCGTTTTATATATTTTTAGAAATAGAAATACATTCTCAATAATAACATAGTTGAAATTGTAAATATGTCACCGCCCTTTATACGTGATCCAACCAGTGGATTCTGGGGATTCCCAACATCAACGATGGATTGGTGTGAAGAGAATTATTCCGACACATTCTATATTGCAGAGTTCTGTAAGTAAACCAGTGGGCAAAACTTGAAATGCGCAGTAAAGACGCTAGAACAACTACGTTGAAAAGGTTATTCTAGCGTCTTCGTTGCGGACTTTGAACAAGTTATGCCTACTGGACTGGGTACATTGTGTATGTTTTTTGAATTAGAGATTTATTGTTTGCTTAGTCTTCATTGTACTAAATGTAGGGATTTCAAGACTTGTGATGGACCTGATCAATAAGGGCTAGTTAACAAGCGCAAACTAATTTCTGTATGTATCCAAACGAACCAGAAGAATACTTACAATTAACTGTTTAAAAATATTCCTACTGGGGTGGTGGTTGTTTCCCCAAAAGGCCCAGTATTAATATGTTTAATGTATTTTGTTTATTTTAGGGAATAGCATAAGCAATTTAGCGTTAGTCGTTCCGCCATCAATTGCTGTTTATCATTACAGAAATTACAACCTGCAAGAAGATAGATATAATATATCATTGTTTTTGTTAGCTCGTAAGTTCAAATTTTGTCTTTTGCTCCATACATACAAAGTTATAGAGTGCACCGAGTAATATCTATTTTTGCTTGTTTGTTACGCTCTTTTTTTTTCGTTACACAATTTTATTTTTGTTTGTTACGCTCTTTTTTTTTTCGTTACACAATTTTATTTTTGTTTGTTACGCTCTTTTTTTTCGTTACACAATTTTATTTTTGTTTGTTACGCACTTTTTTTTTGTTGCTAGGTTCAAGTGTGCCAACACGTCATATTGTACAGATGTCCACGGTGGAAGGATATACAGTATTTGAATACTCAATATTCAAAGAATGGTCTTAAGCTTTATAGTACTAATACGATAAAAAAGAACCCTTGAACGGCAATATGGTTGACATGCTTGACTTCATATATGCAGATATATATATAGGTTGACGTGCTTGACTTCATATATACAGATATCAGTTGACGTGGTTGACATGGTTGACGTGGTTGATATAGTTGACTTCATATATACACATAGATATTGTTTGACGTGGTTGACATAGTTGACTTCATATATACACATAGATATTTGTTGACGTGGTTGATATAGTTGACTTCATATATACACATAGATATTTGTTGACGTAGTTGACATAGTTGACTTCATATATACACATAGATATTGCTTGCAAATATCAATTGTTTGCACAGTAAAAATATAGACATAAACAAAATACAGCTGACTAAGGGCGTAAATCAATTTTAAGATCTCAGACTGTAGTACACTCCCTCACAAGTGTTGTTGACTGTAGTATTTTCCCTCGCAGATGCCATTTACATATTTCAATTAGTAGGATTTCTGAAAAATTAAATTCTCTTTAAAGTATATACCCAGTGGGCAAAAACTTGTTCAAAGTCGGCAGTAAAGACGCTAAGACAACGTAGTCCCGATGTGGTTCTATCATCTTTACTGCTGACTTTAAGCAAGTTTTTTCCCACTGGGTAGCTTGTTTTGATCAAAAATCACTACTCCATAATGATGATTTGTTTTTATATGAGAGACTGTATTTTTAGTACTTGGCATTGGTTCAATTGCTTTTCACTCTACGTTACTATATCACTCACAGGTCAGTATTTTAAGAGTGTTGCAATGGTTCAAATTTGATAAAAATTAGGTACTATCAAAATAAAAAATTGTCAGCAGCTCAAAATAAGATGTCTTCCTAATTTATTTGAAAATACCTGTTTTCATTAAAAAATGTTGCTTTATTAAAAAAAAAATAATAATTAAAAGTTTACTCGAAATAACTTACATTTCTCCTCCAAATTGTATCGAATTTAAACAATTGCAACGCCATCAAATTCAATTTGACTTCTATTGACTTCTATTTGATCCCTCATACCAAAGAAACCAATCAAGTGCAAGTTTGTTGACGTAACACTCTTCTTCGTAGATGAATTTAATTTAAACAATTTTAACCCTAATAAACATACAAAATAACTGTGTATTGTCGCTTTCATATATTTTAGCTTCTTGATGAAATACCTATGGTTTTTGGGATATGCTCAATGCTGTATTGCATGTAAGAACCATCCCAGTCGACAAAAACATGTTCAAAGTCAGCAAAATAATTTTAGAACAACGTTCAAAGAACGTTCTTCTAACGTTATTTTGCTGACTTTGAACAGGTTTTTGTCGGCTATGCTCTGTAAATAAGAGTATGAAATCGCAGTATTATTTAAGATTGTTGACTCAGCATTTTTGATTGATCTGATACTAAGCCTAACTGTTTCTGAGCACAATATGAAAGAATATTGCCTGAAGTTAGGAGTATAGCCAGACATTGCAAGGAAGGGCAATACATGACGTTAATATTCCCCGTATTTCATAAAGAAAACATAGTACAGTGGACTCTCTATAGTTCGAACTCTCAGGGGGACTAAAAAATCGTTCGAAATATGGAGTGTTCGAATAAGGGGAAGTTGACGTAACTAAATCGTGGTCTGAGGGGGACTGAAAAATCGTTCGAATTATGGAGTGTTCGAATAAGGGGAAGTCGAATTATGGAGAGTCCACTGTATATGGATTATTAGAAGTATTACTCTCAGGATTACTCGTTCTGAATGTTAGAAAATTTTAGCATTCGGAGTCTTTGATGTCGGTTTTGTAGACGAAAGTGACGTGATATGCAAAAGTCCTTCATTTGTTGATGCAGAAAAGTCATTTCGTCATGTTATTTTATTTATTTGGTAACCGCAAATTTTATATAAACGCAAATTTTGTTACTTTTACACTGAAGTAAAACGTTTTGAGGTCTGTATAATAAAATGGCACAAAAAGTTTCGCGAAATTTTCCATCGCTTTTTTGGTCCACCCATTTTAACACTTTTTGGTTTCCGCCCTATAAAAGTAGAAGCGCTTTAGATTTTTTGCGAAAATTTTGCTATTCTAAGCCAAAATTGCCTGGAGCACGAAAGTATATAATAGCTAGCCTCACTCATCCCCCCTCCTTTTTTAAGATTTTCCACTAATAAGATTAAACATTTTACATGTTCTGCTGAAATTTGGTATTGTCATTGAAATCATATGGAATACAATGTAAAATATTTGCTATACTTATTTGTAAGGACCATTTTTATTCTTTTTACGGGGATTTGGTTCATAGAAATACCTTAAGGGAAGAAAGTGTTTTGCAGAACAAAAAAATGCGGAATTAAAGAATGCGAATCGGACCTCGAAAAAAGCACATTTTGCGGAATAAAAGAATGCGGATGAACATTTTCTTTTGATTTTGCATAATTAAAGAATGCGAATCAAATATTAAAACAGATTTTTTGGCACCTAAAAGTTTTAAATATACTCTTTTTCGTTTTTCGTTTGGAAAAAGACGGAATTTAAGAATGCAAATCACTTGAAAATATTAAAAAATGCGGAACTAAAGAATGCGAATTCGGGGCAAATTCGCATTCTTTAAGTCAGCATTTTTTTTCCGTATTTCTTTCTTCCCTTAAGGCAGTAACGATTTACCTATTTGGCTGAGTTTTGGTATTTTAAACTGAATCAATAACACCTGGGGAAGAATTATACGAAATTTCTGAAAAATTCCCTCACCCATTAATTTTAGCAATTTCTAGTGTCTATAAATAGTAGCACCACTGACCCACGGAGGTTTTGTCTTATTAATCAAAATCACCTGGATAATTGAATGCAAAAAAAGAAATTAGGGAACTAGCCCCATTTTTAGGCTTGGCACTTTTTGGGACCGAAAACCAAGTTATTTTGTAACCATTTGAAAAGTACTAGCTACATGACACGGACCTAAGCAATATTTTCTGTCTTTATTGGTTGATCAAATGACATGATCCTGTAATTTTTATAAACAAATTTGTCCAAGACGTCAATGAATTATTCCTTAGAAAAGCTCTGTTTACCTACTTTTCAGCCGGCAAAGATCTGTCCAATTTTTTTAATTTGAACAGGTTTTTGTAGGTTAGGTTAACATTAAAAATATATTGATGTTCGCATTTGCGAGGGTGCTTAAAGTCACATAGTCACCATATTTTGGTCAGAATTCCAAATAAATAAATGCGACTTTAAAGCTGGTATAATTAAATACATTATCGTGACATTGTAGGTACAATTATAGCATTATATAGTGTATAAATAGTACCATTATCTACAATGTACGGGAATAATTTTCGTAAGCAAGACTTAAGTTAAGCAAGGTTTTGTACGCTACTTTTCAACATTAAGTTTATTGTATTTTAGATTGACATGCAATGAACGAGAAAATCAGATGCATTATCTTTATGCTGTATCATTGTCAATACTAGCCATCGTGGTAACTCTAGTAAGTGTCATGTAGAAGAGGTATGATTCAACAATGTTGAAATTCATTGGTTTCTACTTAGCATTTCTTCTTTATAACAAACAACCAATCAATAATAGGTGCTGACTTAGCCTTTTATTTCCAATACAAATAGGTTTTCCAATCCGTTAACCCTTCGTTATTATGGTGGGGTACCCCCGGAAATTTGTTAATTCATGGGAAGGTATTAGAAGATTCAGGGGGCAAAAAGTCACAAAAG
>JAULBZ010007781.1:0-11213 GCA_032360805.1 Neoturris breviconis | reverse complement strand
TTTTTATCCGATTGAAAATTCTGAATTTTTGCTCGAATTTTGCCTTGTCTCAAATATTTATGTGATTGCTTGTAGCTTCTTGTTGTACTACGAAACAACACCAACATGTCAATCCAAAAAGTTTATTTTCCTTAAAAGCAGGAATAATTTGTAGTAGTAAAAGTTTCTTTTATCCGAGATTTCTCGACCTGATGATGATGAAAAGTTTCTTAATTTTTTGAAGATTCTAATAATAGGTTTCTTATAAACCAGTTTCTTATAAAAAACAACATGTAGACAACCCGCAGCGCTGTAGCTCACGACAGTAAATCCATTGTTACAGTATTAGATTGAAAATATTTGTCAATCGGATCAAGTAACGGAGGTAATGACCTTGACAGTCATGACTATTACATCAATAGTATGTTGTACAGTAACAAGAATTTTAAAACGATCTACTAATAAAGTGCTTCAAATTATTAGACGGGAAGAATGCGTAACTTTAATGAACGTATTCATTGTTTACATAGTTCTTAATTTGCCAACCAAGTTAACGCCATTTTTTTCTGAGTGTATTTATTTTAGCGCGTGGTCAAGCCTGTTTTATCTTCCTACGTATTTTTCTTGACTTTATCTAGTCAACATGATCCATTTAGCTATTTAGTATTACATAGAGCGAATTCATTGATCTCAAATATTTAACGGCTTTTAATGAATACAAAGAATGCTCATGCTCTCATTCATATTTACGATATAACTCAGTTTGAAGATCGACATACCTGTGTAAACTCCATCACAAATATCAGGTAGATAGATGAAGAGCATATCATCTGTTATCACATATCTTAACGTTATACAAAATATTTACAACAATTCATATATATTAAAAAAATAAATATATATGTAAAAATCAAAAAAATATATATGATAAATTAATTTTATTATATACAGATTGTTTTGTCCGCGGGGGTTTTGGTTTCGAAACTAATTGAGACTTTTTATAGCTAACCTGAGTCGTTAGAATTTGATTCAGAATTTTCGATAATCAAGTCATGATATCCTAATGTTCCATACTCCATTCTTCTTTGTTATTAATCTGCATCAAAATTCAGAGAAAAAATGAATAATATTCCATACGTTATCTCCAAATAATACGATTGATAAAATATTGTAAATACCGGTGACGTCACAATAGATAGTTAAACTACCGGTGACCGTCATAATAGATAGTTAAACTAAGACTGAATTATAGGTGACGTCATCTTGACTGTCTCAGATGTCATTTCTACTAATGGATCTATTCATAAATACACGAAAACGAAATATTGGCTGCCCAAAATAGTACTTGTTGCAATCTAACAACTTCCTTTTTCTGCAGTGACTGCACAAAAAGGAAGTTATTGCATTGCAACAAGTTTCTACTTTGAGAAATCAACGCCTCGTTTTTATTTATTTGTGAATATAGGCCTATTACATCTGCGTTTTGTATTTTCTTAAAACACATGGTGTAAAAAATGTCCAGAAATATTCTAGTAGGTGGATACTAAAAGGATAAACGTGATCAGGAGAATTTTAAGAACATTATTACATCTATGTTACATGTAAGTCCTCCTCTACAATGGCGCCTACTCTACGAAATGTAATTACACATTTTCATTTAATCAATGGAAGCATAAAAATAAATGAAGATTTTTGTGCTTCGCGCGACAAAATTCCTCCTCATTAAATGTTAATTTTCTCTTTGTATAATTCATCATAAGATCCATATCCAATCAATGATATTACACGTGGTGCTTCTTGTAAGTATTCTTCATGAAATACAGATGAAACAAACAGTTTGCAACCGTACTCAACATTATGCCTGAAAAAAAAAAGAAAATACTATAGAACAAAATTTTGTTAATATCAAACTTTTGTATTAAATTTCTCTTCTCTCCGAATATAATAAGCCCAGGGCTTAGAAAGATAATTAACAGAAAAATAAACAAGAGCGCGAAAGAGCAGCGTATTTCTCCTCAACTAAGCCTATAGACTTATTACAGGGACGGGGGACGTATACATGGAACGTTTTGTGTGCTATTCGGAGTTTTACGGTATGTAAAAATTTCAAATTTGACATCCGCGTACACCTATTCGGTTCCCAAATAATACGAAGATGTTTGGCAGGGGATAAAAACGACAAAATCACTAACTTCGGTGAGAAGCATATCTTGATATCTGCTGTATTTTCTGATTGATGTTCTTGATGACCATTAAGCATTCCATCAGTAAGCGATACTTGAAATACAGATCTACTTGATTCAGGACATTTCTCATCTGAACATAGGGAATAAAACAAAATTTCACAACAAAAGAGAAAGGTATGATGTTATGCAATATTTCAAATCTGAAGGTTGATTTCTATTAGGCGTAAAATTCCGCGCGTAAACCAATGAAACGATGTGTGGTGTTAATTTCTGCCAATGGAATGTCTTCTTCTGGCTTACGCGCGAAATTTTCCGTCTAACCGTCTGATAGAAATCAACCTTAAAGGACAGGTGGCGTCTAATCAACATACCCATCGGAAAAAACTTTCAAAAAATCCGAATACGCTAGAAGAACGTTGAAAACGTTGCATCTTTACTGCGGACTTCGAACCAGTTTTTCCTCACAGGGCACGTTTAAGAGTTTAAACGCCTACAATATATGTTACAAGTCGATAACGTAGGTCATTGACGTTGTTTCAGCATGGGAAATTATTTAGTGTATAAAAAGACTTATAAAAGGCATAAGCTGAGTCCATTTGTTTGCTTCTTGCCAATGTATTTTCTTCTGTAGATATCTTTTCATAATTCTCAAATTTTTGGGAGATCTTAGTCATAAATGTTTGATACAAAGTGAAATTCGTGCAAAAATTCTTAAATAAAAAGCCTTAAATTTTGGTTAGAAAGGCGTACAGCACAAAAATTCGAAATTGTTCCAAGGGTCTGGGTACTAGGTTGCTAGAAACAACATAATTTGTTGAGTTTGCAAAAAACAACCATGAGATTCTAATATTAACCCTACTCAGTCTACAGTATTTTAAGATTTTGTGCAACCGTATTTTATGCTAGAACTATGAAACTTCAACATAAGATAAACATTTTTTTGGTGACGTCATTATTTTTTTGTATAACGTTATTTGAAATAGGACTTAGTACTGGATTTTTCAAAATTATTCGCAAAAATTTGTTATACTTAGGTAAAAGGCAATAGTTTTTTTATTAGATAATTCTGTTTTCAGATACTAAAAGATTAATAACTTTTTTTAACTGATTTTGTGGATTAAAAAAAATGAGGTCATAATAGCCTGTCATAATGGCGTGCCATAATTCGTAAAAAGAAACGTTTTTATTTCAATTTGATGTTACCAGGTGCTGAAAAACTGGTTGCCATGGCAACTTATTAGATTAAAAGTATAAAATTAGCAAAATAATTTTATCAAAAGTCAGAAAATTTCAGTGCAATAACTCCACTACTTCTAGAGATATCCTGCAAAAACTGCCAAAGAAACCACTCCCCAGGCTACCTGATAAATATACGAAATAAATCTCTGAGAAATTCCGTTGATCGTTCTCTGCATTTATGTTTCACATGTGGTGTCGAGAATTGGTCAAAATTCGACCGAGACTATGACCGAGACTGTAGGTAGTGGTAAAAAAAGCTTAAATATTTGTAATGAGCAATAATAACTAGCATTTTCGACATTCGTCATGACCATACCTAGAGTAAACGGGTGTACTTATGATCTTTTCCCCATATCTATTCGCCCAGGAATATCAGCAAAGAAGAGTATCACTAGTACCTGTCCGTAAAAGTCCATCCGATCTCAAGATGGCCACTCAGTCCTCTTTTTTAGAGATATCATTTCGAATGAGTAATGAGCGACCATCGTGAGATCGGATGGGCTCTTAGAGACCAATGCAGGTACTAATGATACTCTTCCTAAATACCGAAAAAAATAAATAATAAATACCTTTTCGTATTCTCCAATACAAGGTTGATTTCGATGTATTTCTTATTGTTACAGTGCTTACTTTTGTTTCATTAACAAAGCAGGTATTGAAATCAACATCATCATGTGATATCACCATTTGTGGATAATTTATTATGCCAGTTAAATCATACAACTAAAGAGAATCAAGTTTGAAGAATATTCAATAAACTTAATAAAGATTTCTTCGAAGTAACCAATCAAGTTTATTATGATTGAGATAACATCCATTCTTTTATCTCTCTTATATCAAGTTTAATATGATTGAGATAAAATCCATTCCTTTATCTCTCCTATATCAAGTTTGTTATGAAAAGGTTTTAGCTTTAGGTGAAGTTTATATTTTCTATATCATTGGGTGTTTTCTAAACATTTGATGCATGATATGAATTCACCTGATTTTCACCAAAAGAAAAATGATACATTTCCATCAGATCGGTAATGTTTACCTGATTTGTTCCATTCGTGAACTGGATAGTCATCTGTCTCGTTATCTTGGATTCATCACCATCATGACTTGATGTAGCCAGTTCATGATTCAATTCAAATGAAATCTTTATCTACAGATACCCAACAAAAGGAGGTGACGTCGCTTTCAACCACGAATGCCTAGTGGACATCCGCCTAAAGTCTGAATATAACTTCCAGACATCAGCTGATTGTTTCCTCCACAAATGATGTGGCAATTATATTCAGACGTGTGCAATTGCATTAAAGATGCATAATCACTATTCTTAGGGAATAAAATTTATCAACCTGATCATAACCTGAGAATTTCAGTTTAAGCGTTTTTTTTATCTAAAAATTGAAAATTTCTAGACAAATAAGATGGCTGCTACACAGTGAGCATAGGAACACACAATATGAATTCAGTCGAAATGGAGTATGTGGATTTAGCCGTTAACAAATAAAATAAATAAAGCACTGCGTTAGAGTCAAATATAAAATAGATACTTTAATCTTCGAACCGGAAGTGCGCACATTGAACTTTTATCAAATGAAATGTGTTTGAAATCGATGTTCGACTTCAGATCGACTATTTTAAGCCTAAAAAATTAAGAAACGTTTTAAGAAACTTATAGAAATAAAAACCTCTGTTTTTTGGGCAAAATAAGAAACTTTCACTACACCCTTCGCCAGGTTTCTTATAAAAAAACATGTATATATCCATCACTATTTTTATCCTCATGCCGTTCCCTTTAATTTATTTACATATCCGTTTTGTTTATATTCATTCTATTTAATAATCTTCATGGGCTCAAAAATTGAAAGATAATCAGCGCTATCATCACCCCTTAGTAAAAATACGAAAAAAAAAAAAAAAAACTTTATAAATACACGTTTTTTTTATAAGAAACTCGTTTAGAAAAAACCTTCATCAAAGATCCTCAAAAATAAGAAACTGTTAGTACTACAAATATTTTCCTAGTTTAAGGATAAGAAACTTTTCTCTCTTGTCATATGTAAATTAATTTGCTAAAAAGTATAAATGAAGTGTGTAGATTTAGCCGTTCACAAATCACAAAAGGTATGAGACCGTTGTCACTTCTGATTTTGTAAATATCTCTTTCATCTGATCTTAATTCATGGAATAACTAAACAGAGTTTCTATAGCGCAACTATGTCTCCAACTTGATGCTTTTTCAGACACAGTTTATAATTAAACAAAGAGCCAACTAACCTCTACATTTGTTTGTGGTTTGAGAGATATCTTCTTTGGATCCTTTTCTTTACTATTATTATCAATTGAAATAAGTTTAAAAGGAGGAGATATTTGACATTGGAATGATAAACTGGTACCACTATTATTTATCAATACAAATCTTCGACTACAACAAACAATCTCATTTGGCTAAAATAAACAACAACAAGAAACAAAATTAGCTACGATCTCAAAATTTCTTTTCAAAACCAATTTCCTTGGTAGGTTTAATTTTACGAAATGCAACAAAAATTAAACTGCACAGAAGGGTGATATGTCAATGAGCTTGCAATGGATTGGTTTATTCGGTGCAAAGAAACCAATTCATTGCAAGACCGTTCCCTTACAAACATTTGATGATATACACTAAATAATAATGTGAAATAATGTCAAAGTTTAAGACATACAAAAGATATATATAATGCAATGTAGTTGTATTAATCGGACATTATTCGTGTCCATACAAATATTATATTTTTTATATCCCAAGTAGAGTATAGAAGTAATGATACTGACCAATCAGATATTTAGGAAGTAATGATATTGACTAATCAACAGTCGCCTTGTTTTTTTGACAAAATTACTTGGACAATGATATGATTGTTGTATAAGAAATATATTAATACCTTTTTATCTAATAGTTCAGTAGCTGATAGTTCAAAAGTGAACCCCTCTTCATCGCATGCTTCAATGAAAACTCTACATACGAAGAAAATATATTGTATAGAAAAATAAGGTTTTTCGTTTCATTCTTTTGGTATCCAATTTTACCAAAGGAGGGGGGGGGCAAGTTTGCCATATATATTTTCGAAAATAACTTTTTCTTCACACTACGTAGCGCCTTGAAACTTTGCAAGTCTTAATTTCAAACTAATTTATGCTTGTTGGCCAAATTTAAAGTCGATTGTTCCATTAGTTGTTCCAATATAAGCTATTATCTGGAATAATTATTCTCAAATTCCTAGTATCTCCCACCTAAAGATCTAAAATACAAAAAACATCTTCTGTTTACAATGGGGAAAAATCTTGAAATTCTGAAAACGGATTCATATTTATAAGAAGAACCTTTTTACCAAATATTTGGAGTGACACGCCCTCCACGATTTTTATAAATAATATTATTCATCTTTAAAAACTTTGCAATACGTAAAGACCATAATCATCTAGTATAGGTAGGCTATTTTAATGGTTGCGTTTTTTTACGTATTTTATTGTTTTCAAATTGTAATTAAGCTAAGAAATTATCTTTAAACATTCAAACAACAGGATGTACAACGTGAAAATGGGAATACACAGAAGCGTACAGTAGTTTTTCATGATGTGCTAAAGTTAGTCCACATATATCTTAAGAACATCACCCAGAAGGCAAAAATCTGTTCAAATTCAACAGCAAAAATGCTATATATGCTACAGTAATGCCTCGATTAAAAGCCTCTGCCTCCCTTAGAGCTAGAATAACAGAAAGTTCCCCCACCTCGAATAAGCACATTATTCCCTATGAAAAGTGATAAAAAATGTAAGTGTCCGAGTGCTTATTTGAATTTTTACAACCTTGTAATTTGATTCTATCTATTTCTCCTATTAATTATATTCTGCTACATGTTTTTTTGTTTCTATTATTCCATATAATTAAGTTTTCTTCTCCTCCTGCAATATGAAGCTAAAGATGAATATGTAGAAACTGATTGGTGTTTATTGTTACATGCCATCATTTTGTACATAATGTAAAATCGAGTAAAGGTGACAATGTTGCACTTAAATTAATCTACTTAAACCAAGTTAAAAGCTCAAGAATTAAATAAGTGAGCTTAATTGAGACATTATGGTATATATTTACAGAGCAAACAAACTCATTGTAAGCTAGTAGATATGTGCAGGTTGAACTTACTTTGCAGGCTTAACAACTCCATTCATATTCAATGCAAATGGTAACATATTAAGCCCATCTAATCGAGAGAATTTACCATCTTCTTTCCTGTTCTATAATACAAGAATATTAGAATTAATTCAACCAAAGAAAATATAGATTCTCTACTCAACTAGTATTTATCTTAATTTAATAATATAGAGATCGAAATAATTGCACAAAGTGGAAAGAAAAGCGGTGTACAATCAATGTTATTGTATTTTATTGGCTCCATCGTAGAAGCCAATCAACTTCAAGAGAGTTGATTTAGTGCTCTTCTTCACAAACTTAAAATTTCTAACAGTTACAAAAAAGAACAGGATGGAATATTTGAACCAAAATCTAACCTTTTTATCAAGACTCATATACGCAAGTGCATATCCTAAATAATTAATCTCTTCCTTAATAGCAGCAGGTGGATTAAATGATACGTCAACATTTTTATTACTTAATGCTGGAACAATCTAAAAGTAAAAACGCTTATCAGAGTGCAATACTTTACTTTATAGGAAAATAACGGTATCTACATTAACATTACTTTAATTAAGCCATCACTTTATTAACACGTATGACCAATTTTTATTAGTAAAGTATAATTACATTCATTTATTTATTTTTGCTCAACCCTCATTTTTAATTAACTCTTTATCTAGAGTATTTTCGTAGCTACCCAGGAGGGAGAAAGGGCGATCTAACTCCTGAACTGCTAATGTTAAATCAAAATTAAAGTCAAATCACAAAATATTTTGAGTGCATGAAATTGGAAAATCGGGAAGGAAGGTTGTGTCACTCCCAAATATTTGATAGGAAGGTTCTACTTATGAATATGAATCAAGTGTTTAAATTTTCACACTTATACCTCTATGTAAACAGAAGATATTAAATTTTATTTTAGACATTTAGGTTAGAAATAATAGGAATTTGTGAGGTGGTTTCAGATTATGCGTAATATTGGAACAACCAAATGACCAATGGACCTGAAATTTAGTATAGAGAAAAATAGGGTGTCATTTAGTCTTGCAAAGTTTCAAGGCACTAGGTATTGTGAAAAAAAGGTTATTCTTGAAAAACTGAGTCATTAATGGACTATCGAGTCCAGTATTTTTTGCTGGTGATGAGCGAATGACTTATGTATATTAAAAAAAGATAACTTTTAAATTTACTACAAACAAAACTAATAAGTTGTTTGAAATTAATGACACATACTTAATTCTAAAAATTTACGTTAAGAAAATGTAACGTTCAATTCAATTAATCAAGTCAACACAATTAGACTAGACTATGTTCACACTTATTGGGTAGAAATAATTTCAGAATACATTACATACCGGATAGGCCTTGCATTCACACTGTTCCTCATCTATCAGATATACTCAGCGGAATGATTTTGTTGTGGCGGAATGGAATCATTCCGGCATAGATTTCTATTAGGGGTTCACACTAGTTGCAGAAAATGAGATATTTAAAGGTTAAAAATAAAGCGTAGCCAAAAGAGATATCCTAGTTCTATTTTGATTTTTAATATATATAACAGCAACAATAAAATTGTTTTGTATTTCTTTTTGTTTTAGCAACTACTAGCTAACTATGAAAATAGGCCTATAAATGACTCACTCTCTTAGGAGAGGCATTATTAGAGGGGGTGCTAATTAAAGGGAGGCACTTATTAATTTCTGAGAACTTAGAGTGGACACTTATTAGAGGGGAAGGGAAACTTAAAAGAGGGTAGGCCCTTAGAGGATTTACCGTATTGTGGCTAACATTTTTGGAGATTTTGTATTCCTATAAAATATTCTTACAAGTTGTGAATTGAGCACACTGAATGGCTTATCAGTTTCTTTTCCAAAATGTTCATTCAATACAACTTTGATTAGCTTATCACCATTGTCACTGCTGTCCTCATTATCTTCTACAGCATTATGGTCAGGAAATACATTACCAATGTAAACGTTCATATCAAGGAATTGCTCATCAAATGGATCAATAACATAAGATGACCAATCCAAACGTATGTCTTAAAATTAAGAATAAAAAAAATGAGAGTGGTTAAAGCCTAATATAACTGCTGGACATCACCTGTGGAGGAGTGCATTTGAGTATAGTTTTCAAAGTGTTCTATAGCTATACTAAAATCCATCACAGATGTCTAAGTTTTAGTACTTTCACAGTAAAGGTCATGAGTTCAGAGTTGCTTAACGTGCTAATTTTGGTGACAGTTGACATTTCACATAGTTATTTGTAAGTTGTTTCTTTGCAGATTATGAGTACTTACCGATGTGACTTGTATTATTAATTCTCATGCTTCTATTTACGGCTTGTCCGCCAGATACATGCGATCCAAACCTAGAAAAACAACACCAATTTCTTCACTTAGGCACAACACAACAATAAAATTAGAGGAATAATGACCGAACAATCTTGCAATGGATCACCGTCATTCTGTACGGTTTTATTTTGGCTGAATTTGGTCAATGTTAGTTTCTTTATATCATTATTAAGATGGTCCCTTATCATAATAAAGCTGTCTTTGAAGTTCATTAAGGGGATTTCAATGCTTAATCTAAACATAAAAGGCAATGAGTGGGCTTGGCAAGATTTACATAATTTACCTGACTAAGGGCGGCTGTTCTTTTGTTATTTGAAAATTCAATGGACTGCCTATCACATCAATATGAACAGGAATCAATTTTTCATCCAAATCTCCAACCTTTAAATATTTAAGTATGTACAGTAGTCAATAAGAGCAAATAATCACTGTGGAGGAGTGATTTGTGAGCATAGATTTTGGCTGCAAAGCCTAAAGCTATGCTCAAAAATCTCATTTCGACCACTGATGCATATTAAATATCCAACGCTTTCTGAAATTAACTATTTTAAAGCCCTGTTGACACCTGGCAATTACTCGTATAGACTTAATTGGGCATCTTTCTATTACGATTGATAATAGCACCCCTGCTATTTAAACTATAATTTTTTAATACTATACAATTACATATGTTATAATAAATCTGGTATCAACAGTGCTTAAGAATTCTTGCATAACAAATGAAGCAAGGAAGCAATCAATTGCAAGCTTATTGACATAACACCCTCACTCACAGTATTATATTAGTCCTAAGAAGACTTAAGCGGTTAACATGCTAAATTACAACGATATTATATCAATTAAAAGTAGTTATACAATTAAGTGAATCACCATCCAGAGCCTGTTCAACTGCTTTGTACACTGGGGCATTATGTTTTGATAACTTCCTATCAAAATTTCTAGGAGAATACAGAGAAAAAAAATGCATTTGCAAAATAGCAACACCTAATATACAGATTATATTTCACTCTCTTACCCAGTGATTATTTTGGCGTATTTGACCATTGTGTCTCTCACCTTGCAAATTAGAGAATCAAAATATTCTCCCCACATATCACTATAAGCAGTAACTGTTATTATCTTTTTCTCAAATGCATCAAGATCGCCACCATCTGGTGAACATACAAATGCCACACCATTTCCATCACGAAAAATATTGAGTATATATTCTAGGAAATACAAGAAATCGGTACCACATTATCTGAATAAAATGCTCTAAGCGTTTACTTAATTTTCCAATTATTAAGAC
>JAULBZ010007780.1:0-11214 GCA_032360805.1 Neoturris breviconis | reverse complement strand
AACGTTAGAACAACGTTCACAGAACGTTGTTCTAACGTTATTTTTCTGACTTTGAACAGGTTTTTGCCGGCTGGGTTTAATATAAACTTTAGCCATTTCCAAAACAATCAGTACATGTGTTAGCCAACAGCTGATACAACAGGTTATGCCCTCACTCTTCTCCTAAGATTTTTTTTGTATTTTATGAATTGCTTTGATTTTCTTGATTTCATTTGACACAAAATTTTGTTGCACAAAATTTGGCGAATTTTTTTTCCTAATACTTGTAAATTTTCAGGGGGTAAAGATTTCATTACAATGCACAGTTAGTTGATGTTTATATTACATGATATTGTTGTTGTATAACGTCGATGTTTTAGGATTGTTACTGCGGACTTTGAACAAATTTTTGCTTACCGTTGTTCGTTGTTCTTTGCTGCCAACTTTAAACAAATGCTTATTGGGACAATTCATTTTTAACATCTTTTACCTGCACGGGACGGAAAATATTCCAAACAGAACGAAGAAAAAAGTTGAAAATTTTCGATTTTTTTTCTTTTGGAAAAGGAATTAGGTTGGTTCATTGTTATTTCCAGCGGAAACCTTTCTGGAGTGGAAATGGGCCTTAACGATTGATTGTTTTGATCCTAAACTACGATACAAAATTATTTGTTTGAATTCAATATGGCCACACACAGTCCGAATACGGAGAAATACAGGACCTTATTCGGTAGGCTTTCACGTTGGGAATTTTTGCAAAACAAAGAACTGTAGACACTGGACAAATCAAAGTCGAAAGAATGTACTTTGTTGGTAAAAAAAAATCAGCAAAAAGTGACTAAATTGTACTTAGGTGACCACATTTTCTACCGACTAAATAAATATAAAAGTCGACTTTTTTTATAAACCAACCTGACTATTTAACCGGTGTATTTTTTAGCGGACATATATTTTTGTCCAACTTTATTTCTATGCTTTCTTCGTCCAATATTTTTACTATAACTACCGTTGAACATTTTCACTCACCCTAAAACATTCAAACAGCATAGTAGCTAATATGATCTCCAACTGTAGTCATTCTTATTTTCTTGATGAAACCAAGGAAGTTGAACTTCCTCGATGAAACAATATCATTGTTCAAATTCAATACATTTTGAAGAACAAACACTTTGATAATGTGAATAACGGAAAATTTTAGTCGGCAAAAAATGTCTAAATATTCGTTAGGCGACTAAATTTTCAGCGGACCAAAATTTTTATTTCCATCATAATCCCGGTCCTGACTCAAACACGAAATTCAATGAACTTTATCAAGTTGCTTAAATATATTCAATATGTTCCCAGCCGGCAAAAAAACCCGGTTCAAAGTCAGCAAAATAACTTTAGAACAACGATCTATAAACGTTGTTCTAACGTTATTTTGCAGACTTTGAACAGGTTTTTGCTGGCTGGCATTATACTACATATTTTATCTAACAATTGTTAATCTACGTGATTGTGCATGAATAATCCAGCCGGCAATAACCTGTTCAAAGTCAGAAAAATAACGTTAGAACAACGTTCTATGAACGTTGTTCTAATTTTGCTGACTTTGAACAGATTTTTGCCGGCTGGGAATCCTAGTGGGTAAGCTACTTCTAATCATTGTCGAAAAAACGTCGTTTGGACTCCATAACGTCATAATCACGTCTTTATCAGTTTGATTGGACGTCACGTAGCGACAAAGATAAACTGTTTTGTGACAGTCACCTTTCTCAGTGGACCTGTTCAAAGTTTGCAGTAAAGACGCTAGAACAACGTCCAACCACGTTGTTCTAGAGTCTTTACTGCGGACTTTGAACAAGTTTTTGCCCACTGGACTTTACCATATTTAAAAACTTGCTCAAAGTGAGCAGTATAGAGAGTAGAACAACATCTCCAACGTCTTTACTGTGAGATTTAAACAAGTTTTTGCCCACTGGGTATGTTACGCTTTTTCCATATTTTTGGGTTGTATTCCCAGTGGGCACACGACGTCGTTACAACGTCAAAACGATGTCGTGACGTTATTTCGACGTTGTTACGACAACGTGTGCCGGCAGGGTTGTAGCATAAAGTTATTAAATATAAATTATTTCCGATTCAACTTAACAACTTCAATTATTAATTTCAAGGGAACCGATTGGGTAAAAAAAATGTTCAAAGTCCGACGTAAAGACGACTAGTGGCATTTAAATGGCAAAGTTTTGAAAATAAGATGTCATGGCTGTCACAGAGAAGTTACCTGCACAAAAAGAAATTATTGCAATGCAACAAGTTCTACTTTGAGCAGCCAACGCCTCGTTATCATGTATTTGTGAATTGGTCAATATTTCCTAACTTTGATTTCACTCAGTGTGAAAGTCTACCAAATACGATCCCGTATTTCTCCGTATTCGGACTGTGTGTTATCATATATGGTAATACAAAGACGGAATAATGACGAGAAATAACAGACTGTATTCGGTAGGCTTTCACGCTGTGTCCAAGGTGGAAAATTCGCTGTTAAACCCCAAAGAATAAGTTCTTAAATGGTATATCTTCTTTTTGGTTTTCGCGGCAAATCTTTTGTCTTGTGGAAGACAACCAAAAATGCCCTATCAAACGAATCCAAGATCTCATTCAAACGACCAACATTCCATGTTGGATGAAATATTGAACACTTCCCACGCTTCAAAAATCTAATGTTAGACCATATTGGATGTAACAAACTTTCTGAATGGCGTTAAATTAAGCTCGTCCCCAGCCCCTTTTGACTCTTTTTTAATATAAAATTCTGGATTGGAAGCGAAATGATCATCAGACATTTGATCCATCGTCCAACACGCCCAACATATTATCTAACAAATTTCCAATAAAATGTTGAATTCTATGCAATATTCAACGCAAAGACACAGTGATAAGATAATTGTAATGCCATTAGACCCTAATCACTACAGTAAAGACGCTAGAATAATGTCAGAGACCAGAGTGTGTTGATTAATCAATTGGGTCGTATGTCACATTACATCTATTATTCTTTTCATAAACAATGGTCAATATAAACAATCGCCCCAAAACTCGATAAAATGGTAAACAATTGCTAAACAATTAATTTGGGCCCAAAAAAATGCCAGACATAAAAAAGTGATTTAAAATCTGCAAATGATGCTAAATAATTGGTAAACAATTTTTTGAGGCGAATTTTCAATATTTGCTAACAAAAATTTGGGGCGACCTGAAAATTGTTTATAAAAAAAAGGTGCATACCCTCCATACTTTACACACAATTCAAAAAAATTATTTTCACGCTATGTGCACATACTTAGCAGATATATAATTACACAATAACTTGACGCCTACTTTCACACTTGCAGCAGTTGTCTCTTGTTATTTTTAGTATTGTTCTTGATATCCTGCGTAGCTATCATCATTATAAGGGCGATCTTCTTTTCTTGCATTTCTATAGGGTGCATCATTAAATCGAAAACTGCTCCGTTGATCTTTTGTCTCGAAAGGATCATCCCGGTGTTGATTTGAATTAGAATCGTCATAATCAGTATACTCGCTATTTCGGTATTCATCATTGGGAAATCTGTTGAAGTGCTTCCTATCTTGAATATATTGAGAATAGTCTTGCTCATGACGTAAGGATGCATAGTTTGCGTTGTTGTAGTCGTTGCTATTAAAATCACTAGCCATTTCACTTGCAATTGCTAATCTTGATCTAAAACTTGGACTATAGTCGACATAATCACTGTACCGGTTACTGTTAAGAACATTTGATGCGTCTGCGTTATTTGAAGAAAGGAGACGGTACAATTCCTCAGGAGATAAAGAGCTGACGTCGATAGAGGCAAGAGATGGCTCATAAGGTATACCAGCCACATCTTTCCAGCTTGGTATCAAATCAAGTACTTCGTTGTGCCAATACTTTGTTATCGTGTCTCTCATATCTCTTAAGTAATTTCTTGCCTTTGAGAGAAGAAGGCTATTACCATATGCCTGAGCAGCACTATAATAAGTTGTTACTGCTGGGTCAAATGATGCAACCATAACATAAGGAGAGCCAACAGCTGCACCATCCACTCTTACTTTTATACTATATTTACATGTTCTTGTGGCTACATCTGCAGGATCAAATACACAGGTACAATCGGTCGAATCAGCTGTATTCACACCATTCCAGAATCCTTCTTTGATTTGGTGCATTCCATTACATTTGTATGTGCGCGAGCAGCTTCCAAATTCATTACCAACGTGCATAGCCACCATCGTTTTAACAGAGCGTTCAGCATACTCCACAAAGGAATTTACTTCTGCTTTCAGCTCACCACTATACCGATCGTAATAAAATCTAGCTTCATCGGTAGTGTTAGCATTAGTCGCGTATGTATCAACTAAACTTTTTAAACACATAACACTTAAGACGGCATAGTCACGGAACGAAGTGAACGTAGCTTCAAGTCTTTTAACATTGTAAACATCGTCGTTACCGTTAACAGTGGTTAAGAACTTCGGTTTGGCTGCAATGATACTTTTAGCCGCATCTCTCTGACACTCATTGGTTAATTCATATGTACGTTCGTTAATACAGTTTGCCCATAAAATGAATAGAGTCTTATATTCACGGCCAATGAGTGATTTTTCAAGATCAATAACTTTTTGGTCAACATATCCTTTCATTTCCTCCATTCGGTCGTTCACTTCATCTGTTAATTTTGCAATAGCTACATTTGTTGCTTTCAAAATATCCGCTGGTTTGGGTTTTGTAAGTTCGGTGAGACCACCCAGTACTACACCAAATATTCCCAGACACGGTCCAAGTGCTGGAGCGATACTAGCGAAGGATTTGGACAACGTACCAAACGCTTTGAGAGCATTTAGAGTATGCATGGCCATTCCTGCTGCTTGTTTGCTTTTGCCAAGACAGGCAGACATTATATCTTCCTGCAACGTGGCAATTGGTGCTGTAATTCGTTGAACCGTCACCTTTTTTCCACCAGGTACATACCCTTTAAATGTACATGTTCCAGATGGCTCACTTTTTGCGATTCTGTCTACACGACATTGAAGCATTGATACGCACATGAAGAGAATCAGTACAGCTAATTTACAAGCCATTGCGACTGAAGCTAAAAGATAAGTTTGATACATCTATTAATGTGAATAAATCATTAACTATTACAAATCAACTATTAGGTATTTATGATAAAGGCCTCCAGCAAACGAACCCAATATTTCATCCAACACGTTCAACATTGGATGCTCGATGAAATGTTGGCCACTTTTTCGCGTCTTAAATATCTATGTTGGACAATGTTGGATGGGAAAAAAAATTTGGATGATTTTTTTTCGGTTTAAAATTTTCATCGCTTGTTTTTCTTTGATTCATCATTTTTCCATGTTGGATAGCGTTCATCTAACAGGTCCAACATGTTGGATGAAATATTGGATTGGTTAGCTGAGGCCATAAGAGTTTTCTTAGAGCAAAGTTTTGTATTTACAATGAACGTTATTCCAATTACACGGGCTTTTTTGTAAGAAACTTAGGATTTGAGTGAGAACCGGAGTTTCACATTTGTTTCCTATACTTTGAAACTCAAGTTTCTTATTTATTTCTTAAAATGAGCCAACTAGTAATGATAACGTAACATCTTAACAAAAGAAGCTAAATGAAACGGTTCGCTTAAGCTTGGCGCGCAATCAGCGTTAAGGCTTAACGCACTCTTAACGTCATTAGCTATATAGTAATTTCTGATCCTGTGACAATTAAGGATATGTTTTTCGTATAAATAAAGTAAATCCACGCTCAAAGCACGTTTGTTTGTTCATCTATAATGAAGTATTAGTACCATACCAATATTTTGATCGAAAGGCCTAATGACTAATCTAATGCAAGGACTAATTCATTATATTATGATCTTTATATTATATTTTAATCTTTGCGCTATTAAAAGTCCAAAGGATTTCAAGAGAATACTAAATAAAAACCCTTTGCAGTAGAGATTCTTTGTCTTATTCAAACGGTAATTAATTTGTGATAATAAGAAGTATTGATTAAATGATCTTGTACAAAATACAAGATGCACTGAGCAAATCTGACAGGAGCTAGCCTGAGTTCCAGTCCCAAACTACAACAGTTTGGGACTGGAACTCAGGCTAACAAAAGCATGAACAAAACAATACAGTAAAGTAATAATTGAACAACAACAAAATGATAAAAGGTAGCTACACGCATTAGACCATTCTTACTTCGTAGCTTTTGCCTACCTGAGCAAGAAAACGTTTACTTTATTCTTACTTCAATTAGAACAAAGATCTGTACCTTCTCTTCGTTTTATGGCGGTTGCACTAAACCATGCAACGAGCCCCAATGACTCTCAACGAGCCCCAACGACCCAAATAGTGCCCGAACGATCCTAAATGACCCAGCACAGTACACCAATGAGCCACAACGTGGCAAAATTATATGCTTATTAGCCCCAACGATCCGAAATAGTGTGACTATTAGCCTCAACGACCCATAAATGCAAGGTAGAGTTAGCTACTGGATAAATTATGAACAACACATCGGGTTTTCGTTCCTGTTAGCTACTCCACCCCCTGTAATTACCCTTCGGAGAGTACAAAGAACTAACAATTTAGATTGAAATCAATGAATCGAAATTCTGATTGAAAAGAATACTTTAGACGTATTTTGTGTCTGCGCATGCGCATGAAAATAGCACTCCTTATTTCGAATACATCTATTTATTAAGAGCCTATTTCAACTCGTAGGTCACTCTTCTGTCTCGTAGGTCACTCCTAGGTCACTCGTCTATCTCGTAGGTCACTTGAAAATTGGCGCGTAAGCCAAAATAAGGTAGATGATGTCAATTTCTACCAATGGAATGACTTCTTTTGGCTTACGCACCGAATCTTCCTTGAAATCAAACTTTAGGACTCAAATATTGTGTTTATTTTGAAGCGAATAAAAAATATTTGAACTTACATCTCAGAAGACGCACCTTTTTGAACACAGTCTCTTAAAAAACTATTGAAAGTTGTTGACAAGAGAAAATCTATGGATTTACGTGATGAAATAGATCTTATTGAATTAACTCATTACTGACCGCCACGACCTCCTGAAATGAAAGCCTGCTCATATAAATGTTCCTTAAGCATTGATATTTTAAGGGGGTTTATTATTAGAAATGAGAAGATAATAATTAAATATTTTTGTGAGAATTACCTCCTAATAATATGATAAAGGATAAAGGAATACTTTTTTAAAATATCGTAATACGGGTGCCTGCGTTTTAGGAAAGAATTAAAAAGATTAAAATACACCGTTTACATGCAATTAATATTTAAAGCAAAGTAAATAAGTAAATAACAAAAGAATATATTATCGTGCAAAAGAATCTAATCCTGCAATTTATATTGCATTATAGGACTTTAAAGAAATGCACTTATTAAGCACATGACTCACTTAGACATACCCAAGAAATGTTATGACGTCATAAGTGTGAACCAATACGGCAATTGCTAATTATATTTATGGTAAAATGTAGTTTATAGTTTGAAGGACCTCTTGTATCGTTTAGAACTGGTTATAGCTTCTCTAACCATCTTGTTAGGGCGAAAATTTATCCCTTAGAAAGAAATGTTGGCTCAAAGGGCTGTGGTAAAAACTAGTCGCATGGTTTGTAAAAACATTAAGCACGCTGATCATTTCTAAGCAGTTTTAAATGCGCAATCTTTAGTTCCGCAAAAAGCGTTTTTTTAAGGTGGGTTTCGCATTCTTTAATTCCGCATTTTTTTTTCCCTCAAACACTTTCTTCCTCTAAGGTAGTGCCAGGTAGTGATAGATTTGAAAATAAATTACCATCGGCTGCGGTTTTTGTGGTATACCACAAAAAGGTATAATCCACCGATCGCGCTAAATGTTTTCCTTAATCTTAAAAATATCAATTTGAATATCAAGAGATATTAATAGCTACTTTTTATTTGAATTCCAACCGCCTGCAACTTTTGCAATATATAAATACTGCAGAAAAACCTTAAAATGTTCAGGCTTGGCAAGCTCGTCCCCAGCCCCTTTTGTCTTTTTTTATTTTTCTCGTCCGAGAAAAATAAAAAAAAGTCAAAAGGTGCTGGGGACGAGCTTGCAGGCTTGGAATATCAATGTCTTGATAGATTATGGAAAACCTTTAACTAAATTCTCATCGCATGCGGCGCGGCGGTAAATGTTATTTTTAATAAGGGTTAAATATATATTTTGATCAACCTCGTTCCCAGGATTTCTTCTCTCTACGTGTAGAGAGAAGAAGCCCTGGGAACGAGGTTGTATTTTGATCAATGAATCAATGATCAACTTTTGATCAATATATTAATGTTTTGATAGATTAAAACTTTTGTATAAATTCCCATCAGCCGCAGTTTTTGTAATATAAAGTACAATATATACTGCACAAAAGCTTTAAAATTTGCAGGTGGCAGCAAATGTTTTGCCAAGTGTTAAAAATATATCTTTATGTCAATGTCTTTATAGATTAAAGTTTCTATAAAAATTCCCGTCTGATGCGGTTTTCGTGGTAAATCACAGAAAAGCCTTAAAATACACTGATTAATGGTGGCGGTTAATGTTTTCCTAAGTGATCACTGTAACAAAGCAAAATAATTGAAGAAAACGATGTACATATGATTGCAAAACAACACAATCTTTGCATATTGCTTTGGGTACTCATATAATCATTAATTGACTAAAGATAAGTGATATCAATTGAAAATTAATCCATAGTTTAATCGATCATACTGAAATTAATGATTGATCAGGATTTCTTCTAAGTTTAATTAAAATCTTTTTATGTTAAGGGATGGTTATGTGAAAGGGAGTTTGAGCAGTATGTACTAAAATTTAATCTTCATCTTCCGCCATGTTAAGACTACGGGGCAACCCCCCACCCCCCGCCGGTTTTTGTGCCTTTACAAGCAAGATAAAGTTGTTTAGCTGGATATGAAGTTGTTTAGCTGGATATGAAGTTGTTTGGCTGGAAATGAAGTTGTTTAGCTGGATATGAAGTTGTTTAGCTGGTTATGAAGTTGTTTAGCTGGGTATGGAATTGTTTAGCTGGTTATGAAGTTGTTTGGCTGGTTATGAATTTGTTTAGCCTAGTGTGAAGTTGTTTAGCTAGTTATGAAGTTGTTTAGCCTAGTGTGAAGTTGTTTGGCTGGATATGAAGTTGTTTAGCCTAGTGTGAAGTTGTTTGGCTGGATATGAAGTTGTTTAGCTGGATATGAAGTTGTTTAGCTGGTTATGAAGTTGTTTAGCTGGATATGAAGTTGTTTGGCTGGTTATGAAGTTGTTTAGTCTAGTGTGAAGTTGTTTAGCCTAGTGTGAAGTTGTTTGGCAGGATATGAAGTTGTTTAGCCGGTTATGAAGTTGTTTGGCTGGGTATGAAGTTGTTTAGCTGGATATGAAGTTGTTTAGCTGGGTATGAAGTTGTTTAGCTGGATATGAAGTTGTTTAGCTGGATATGAAATTGTTTAGCTGGATATGAAGTTGTTTAGCTGGTTATGAAGTTGTTTAGCTGGTTATGAAGTTGTTTAGCTGGTTATGAAGTTGTTTAGCTGGGTATGAAGTTGTTTAGTTGGCTATGAAGTTGTTTAGCTGGTTATGAAGTTGTTTAGCTGGATATGAAGTTGTTTGGCTGGTTATGAAGTTGTTTAGCCTAGTGTGAAGTTGTTTAGCTGATTATGAAGTTGTTTAGCTGGTTATGAAGTTGTTTAGCCTAGTGTGAAGTTGTTTTGCTGGATATGAAGTTGTTTAGCTGGATATGAAGTTGTTTAGCTGGTTATGAAGTTGTTTGGCTGGGTATGAAGTTGTTTGGCTGGATATTCAGTTGTTTGGCTGGGTATGAAGTTGTTTGGCTGGGTATGAAGTTGTTTAGCTGGATATGAAGTTGTTTAGCTGGTTATGAAGTTGTTTAGCTTGATATGAAGTTGTTTTCTTCTTTTTCCGCTTTTTTTTTGAGTAGAAATTGGATAAATTTGAAGGTTATTTAATGTTATATTCCACTTCCTTATGATATCACTAAATGTGGAGTACCATTCCTAAGGAATTTGGTTTGGTTATTTCTGGGTAATGAAAGTTGATAGTCCATCATGTATAGAAACATTTGGTTCAAATATATTTTGAGACCATTTGATGAAGATGCAACCTTGCTATACATATTTTCACAATGCTCAGTTTAGAAGGACTTCGAAAAGGTAACCCTTTCTTCATAAATGGTACTCCTAGGCCAAAAATTGATTCTGATCTCAAAGATTAATGAATGTAACAAGTTGGATGTTATCATTTCAAATTTCCATGCAAAAGTATTCTAGTTCTATAGCATGCGAGCACTTTGCTGAGAATTATATATTCTCACGAGAAAAATAAAAAAAAGTCAAAAGGCGCTGGGGACGAGCTTGATTGCTTTCAACGTTTATGCTCTAATAAGTACGATGTATTCTTAAGATTTCCTGTTGCTATAAGACTATTTCTCTGATAAGCACCAGACGCATACATTAGCTGTAAAAGATTTCGGGCAGTTTTAATATCGGACAGAATGGCTGTCCGAAAATAATGGCGTCCTAAGACGGACACAGTTTTTGCACGAAAGGTGTCCTTTATATAGATTCCATTGTCTGTCAAGTGTTTGAAAGAGTTCGTACCGCGTCTCTTGAGTCGTTGAAATAACTGTGTAGTATACATCGTACTTCAGTGTGACAATACCACGCAACCACTCCGAGAGACATTCCTCCGAGCAGTGCTTTTACTAAGTTAAGAACTGAACTGATAAGAATTGAAAGCAAGTTAGAATAATGGTTTCAACTGTCATTAGTAGTGACTTCTTAATATTTGGAGGGCTTGAAAAACTACTAATTGATACGAATACAAAGCCTGCAGAAATGACGCTAGAACTGCGGACTTTGAACAAGTTTTTGCCAGTTGGGTAAACACTAAAAGGGTAAAACGTTTTCTGAAAACACCTCCACACTTTGTTTTATACCACCATTTTCAACCTCGTTCCCAGGGCTTCTTTCAAAAGCGGAAAGAAACCCTGGGAACGAGGTTGCACCTTTTTAACAAGACAGAACAGCATCAATAAATAATATGTTTTATTTACAAGATCAGGGCTCGAAATAACAGCCGGTCATCACTGTGGAGGAGAGATTTTTCAGTATATTTTCAGCCAACTTGGCTGAAAA
>JAULBZ010007779.1:0-11214 GCA_032360805.1 Neoturris breviconis | reverse complement strand
AAGAAGTGATAGCAGACAATATTGTCTGTTGCATTCTACAGTGTTTGTAATAAGAGCAAATAATCATTGTTGAGGAGGGATTGAGGAGGGGTTTTTACTTCAGCCTGCAATGCTCAATAATCATTCCTCCACAGTGATTATTTGTTCTTTTTTTGAACACTGATTCTAAATGGTGCTAGTTTCAGTTCTGATGTGTTTATTACTTTAGGTAAAGTTGAAAAGAAAACAAAGTGTCAACACTGCAAGCTAAAGTTCACACAAGCAGACTTGTCAAAACATAATCGAATCTTTGCAAAACATCTATGTCCTCAATGCAAGTTACGAGTGTGCGATAAAAAGAAGCTTGTAAAGCATATTCTCTCCCATGCTAGAGCTATTAATCAATGTCCACTTTGTTGTAAAGTATTTCAAGATAGGAACCTATATGTAGCTCATAAAAGCAGTGATCACCAATGCATTCAGAAAGTTAGCAAGCAAAATGATGAGAATAGTTGGGAATGTGTACAGTGTAGAAAGGGCTTTAAAAGGAAGATCACATGGAGGAAACACATGTTACAACATTTTAGAGCTAGGAAGAGTAGCGGAGCTGATTATATCTGTCAAGTTTGCGGTAAACAGTTCCTGGTTAAAGAGAAACTTGAGGTTCATACAAGCCTTCATCAAGTATCATACATAGAATGTGCACAGTGTGAAGAATGCTTTGATGTTGATGAAGATGTAGCCGTGCACACTTGTACAGGTGTACCGAACATAAAATATATTTCTAAATTTTCAGAAACAATTGATAAGATATCTAATGCTGACAAAGTCAAAAAGTCTAAACAATTACAATTAGTCAGGCGAAATTACCTTCCAAAACAAAAGAAAACACATAATTCCTGCATTCGCTGCATGAAAGGCTTTAAGACTCGTGATAGTTTTTATGAGCACGTAAATATTAAAGACTGTCCTAATCTAAAAGATAATGGTCAATGTATGCTCTGTAAACAGTTCTTCTCTTCTTTGGATAATCTCAAAGCACACGTAACATCATGTTTTAGAGACAGTCTATCATCTTTATTACGGCCAAAATCTCGCAGTGACGATGAAAGCAGTGACAACATTGATCACTTAAAAAGAGTTGTGTACCATTGTACAAAATGTAATACCCTATTTCCGTCATTACCTGTTCTCCGGAATCACAATAAGATTATGCATCCAAGAAGAGATAAATATCAATGTGTAAAGTGTGGTTTTCGCTGTTTAGGAAAAGCTCTGTTGAAGAAGCATCTAAAAAATAAACAGTGTCCTAAAGTTTTGATTTACCCCTGTTTTATGTGTGATCAGAACAGAATTCATTATGCACCGTTTGGTTCTATATCAATGTTAATGGCTCACTTAAAATCTCATAAACTCAAACCAGTGATTCAAGAAATGAAGCGAGTTCCTGAGAAAAAAGGAGAACGCTCCCTATCAAAGAAAAATAATAAATTTAAACCTGCAAAGATCACCAATGATTTAGGTAAATCAATGCTGTTATCTCTGCCTATCAAAGAAACTCAAACATTAAATGGTAAATCAGCTCTTTGTGAGGTTCCTGGTTTTGGTAGTTACCTTGTGAAATTGAATGGAATTGCTCCAAATGAATATTTTTCTGCTAAGAAATTTGAATTAACTGCCAAAGTGGATTCAGAGCCTGACAATCCTAGCGAAGTGGAATCTGCTCAACAGAAATTTTTACAGTTATCATCATTTTTGCGTTGTTTTGAATGTTTACAGCCATGCCAAACACGACGACATGTAATGAGTCATTTCAAAACGGTTCATAAATGGAGATTCATTCAGTTGATTGTTTGTAGTAGTTGTAATATTGCATTTAGGGATAGACCATCTTATAACGACCATCTGCAAAACTCTAAATGTGTTTTATCATCACCAGCTGAAATATTAAGGAGAATTGATGTACTAACATCAAAAGTTGATGTTGCTCCATACGTTTTCATATGTGTACCATGCGATGAACCATTTTGCGATACGGAAGGATATAAAAAACATTCAATAAAATGTCCTAGCAGAGGACAAAATGAACCTATGATGAAATTAACATTAATTACTTGGCCATGCTATCTATGTCATAAAAAGATACGAGCAAATGAATTAGCTAACCATGTTAAAAGTCATGAAATATTAATATTTGAATGTTACTGCTGCAATGTTAAGATTTCGAGTAAAAATAAGTTGGCTCAGCATCTTCTTGAAGTTCATGAGAAGACATGGGGAGCAGAAGATGAAACATGGCTTCAGTCCATTTCTCCTGGTAGCAGAATATTGAGTAATATTTATAAAAATGTAAAGGAGAATCCTTCATCAACTGTTAAAGGTAAAATTATTTTTGTATTCCTAAGCCTGAATATAAGCCTTTTATAAAAACATAGAGATGTTGTAAAACAGTAATAATATAACTTTTACCTCAAAAATAAAATCTACAAAGGAGAGTACTCAGTCAACGATCTTGCAAATGGATTGGTTTCTTCATATCAAAGGTTGCCGTTCTCTATCTGAAGGTTGCCGTTCGGATGCTGTTTGCCGGCTTCTTTATTGTTAGGATGCTTGACTCATGTAGAACTTGTAGAATTCCTGCAGAAATTAATTCCACAAAATTTTCCAGATTGGCCTCAGGTGTAAATATTATATCCTAGCCAAATTTTCTAGAAATGGTTGAAAGTTTTTCCAATCTTTTTAAGGATAATGTCCAACCTATAAGACGTATAAACTCAGGTTTTGCATTTTATAAATATCTTAAAAACTGTACTTTCTTTCCTTACAAAATTATATGTTTTCTAGTGTAATGAAATGCGTAACGTAACTGGAATATTTGTTTTTTTTATTCGCCTAACTCAAAACGAATAAAAATAATTGAAAAATATTGTTGTTTTTCTTACGTTTTTGTACATTTGGCGAGCTCCAAGCGACCACAGCAACAATTAAATTGTGGGTTGACATTCATTCAAACCAATCAAGACAATTTGCCTTATTTTTTATGTTTTTTGTAAAATCGCTGTGCAATTAACATTTAAACGAACGAGAACGAGAAACGAGTTAAAAATTAACTTTTTTGAGAGAACTTTTTACTAAAATAGCTATTATTTGAGTTAAAAGTTATTTTTAAGAAAAAGTGACACAAACTTTTTTTTTAAGCATACCGCTGAGGTCACTTGGAGTTTACCATAACATGAAAAAACGTAAAATAACAATAAAAATTATTCAATATTCTTTTGGAATTAGCTAAATTAAGCAGCAAATATGCTACCTTAAGGGAAGAAATTTTCGCGAATCAAGGTCCTGAAAATCGCGGAATTCACAGAATTTATTAAGGTTCGAAAGTTGATTTTGCGGAATTTATTTTTGCGTTTTAAGATTTGAAGCTCAATTTCGCAGAACTTAATTTCGCGTTTTGTGGTCGAAATTTACTTTGGAAGAGTATAAAAAGTAGTCAATATCTGTTGCAAAAGTTTTTTACACTACCAAACTACAAACACATTACTGGTTTACTACTTTCTTTTTAATTTCTTTCTTTAAACATCAAGAAAGGAGGAAAAAACATCATTGCTTTGTAAAGATACCCCGGAAGTATCATTTGGTACCATAAAGCTTCTTTCAATATCTTTCTAAAAAGTTTTCCTGTTTAAACAGAATAAACAAAAACGTTTTTTTTCAGTGCTTACGACCGATAACAGGAACAAAAATACATTTCGCGAATTACCGGTTATGCTTAAATTTTGCAGACTTTAATTTTGCAAATTGCAGGTTGAACTTTAATTTCGCAGAATTTAATTTTGAAAATCACTCAAATCATGAACCCTTAAAATAATCCGACTAGTGTTGGTTATGAAACGCGGTTGTCATATTAATTAGATTATTGTGGCAATCGCGCGACATACATTTGACTTACTTGTTAAACTAGACTTAGATAATTAAAGGAAATCCCAAATTCTTTTAAACAACGGCTTTTAGTTTGTTTTGATCACGTCTTGAACTGTTTCATATATTGCACATTTGCTTTTCACAATAATATTATTCAAAGTTCTTCATGGTACTTAACCACGTTATATTATGCCAAACGACTGCTTGTTTACATTGGTGGTGAATTCAAATTATGAATTTCGGATTTCCTTTAAGCCCTAAAATGATCAGACTAGCGCTGTTATGGAACGCGATTGCCATATTAATTAGATAATGTTATTATCACGTGCCATATATTTGACTAACTTCATGACGTCATGACTTACTTGTGGGGAAATTTACGGCAGACTGAAGAACTTCCCACCTTCGCTCTGTTACATTAGATTTCTGTTTTCTAGCTTGGCATGCTGGTAATTATTTTTGACTTACTTGGGTAATAATATGGATAGCGATCAAGCTGTTGCAACTTTCACAAACCTCTGATTTGATCGGCCTTCCTTCAACATGGTACTGACCGATTTGAGTGACTTACTTGGTTGCTAGGTGATTTTTACGATCAAGAGCAAGTGTGCAAGTGCAAGGATCAACAAAGGCAGGAGGAAGGCTATGCTGCAGAAATACAAGGACGAAGTTACCAAATATGAAAATAGGCGAGCAGAGAAGTATAGACTTTCCCACCAGTGCTAACTAGCATGCTATAGAGAGCCTTTCTTAAAGTTGCAAAGTTTCAGAAGAAAGTTTGTGTGCTGAAAATGTGACAACAACAGAGAAGTGATTGCACCACCACATAAGCAGCATAAGCTAGCTAGCTATCTGGTAGCTATATGAGCTGCCAGATAATAAGGGAATGGATATTAAAACGATATATAATGCAGAAACTACATATTCCTGCAAATAACTTGTTTTATTATTCCTAGAATTTGAAGACGCTTGCATGTGGTTCCATAAAATAAAGCTAGCTAAAATGTTTTGCATTTAATTGTTTGTCAGAAACTGAAAGAAATTTACTTTTGTATATATGTTAAAAAAAGAAATTGATGGGTTGACCACGACCTCCTTTGATGCATTGGTTGTAAGAGTCTCACCTTATAGAGGAATAAATTAAAAATTTTAGAACCATTTTTGGACTAGACTAGCCAAATATGTTGGTACATCTAATATAACTGATTGCATAGCTTCTTGGTGTGTTGAAGAACTTGTTATTACAGTGCGTCATATACAGATTTTAACTGGCTAATAGATAAAATATAGATAAAATATATATATATATATAGCTGCCGAAACACCGAAAAACTTGTTACATTAATATTAAATATAGATTTATAAAGTATATGAAATTTTTGCGTTGTGTCTGTCGTTGTGTTAAACAACTTGTTACTATATGATATATGATATATACATATTTTTGTATCGTTGTATCTGTTGTTGATACATTGAGAATGTATATTACATTTGTCATACGTGTTCATACACATCAATAAAGTATGCCTTTTTTGTAGTTGTAGGTATCTGTTGATACATCGAAAATAATACATTCATAATTTTTGCTTGTTGATAACCTTCAGAAAAGTACAGAAATTGTTATTGTCATACGTGTATGTATGGTGTATATAGATTGATAACATTCATGATCTGCTGATGCATAACGTTTTTATATGTTTGAAAAAGGTATGATATATACATTAACTACAAAAAATTGGCAAATAAATTTTATAGGGATACTTTAAACTTCGTCGAATAAATTCGGGATTAAAACTCCAGAATTTAGTCATGTCAAAATTTGATAAAGTCTGCAATATTAGTTACAGTAACTCAATTTTTATAAATAGTAAATTTTAGTCTCTAGGCTTTTTTTGTGAACACCAACAACACAAATACTATCACTATTACTATTATTAAATATATTACAGTATTTCTATATGTTGTTTTGTGTTCCTCATATCATCGTATTAGCTTTAACATTACTATTGTAGCGGTATTTCACTACAGAATACAGTGATGTTTTAGACCCTCTCTAGCTACAAATTGTGAAATTTTCCCTAGACCCCCAGCTGCTAAAACTGCTAAAAAAAAAAGAATATGTGATAAAAATAGAGATATGTTTGAATTCTCTTTGTTGACTGAATATGAACATTAATTTAAATAAGTGCCTTTCTGAATTGTAAGCATAACAAAGGAAAAATTTATTTTTATTTTCAAGAGGAATCACTAGACAAATAAATCACTTTTCAGAGGTGTATCTTTGAATTCATTAACATGTATCGTGTTCTGGTAGAAAGTTATTAGGAACAAAAATTGGAAGATTTTTTAATTTTTCCACTGAAAGTTTCCATTCTTACTGTACCTTATATGAATACATGTGTCCAATATTAAGGCATCCATTATCGTTTTTATTGTATACACTATTCATTAAACTAGTCTATTATAACTATACAAATATAAATAAGGTCTCGTTTACACTAGCTTAGTCACATGTTAAATACGGTTACTAAATTTACATGACGATTAGTCTAATTAGTTTCAATTATTTAATGTAGCCTACGTGCTGTTTTATAGAAGATATAAATATATGTATTTTTCTTATTTTTGCTACAAAATGTATGCTCAAAGTTTAATCGATTCATCCAAGTCAAATCCTGCAAGTAAACATGAATGATTTACCTCCAAATAATTTATTCATATCAATGGCCCCTTACAGTACTCCTCGTGGGTACAGCATCTCTCATTAAGTTCTTACTACCAGCTACTAAGAATAAGCAAAACATTACCTGATCATGTATTGCCGATAGTTCTTCATTAACATTACTTCCAAACAAAGTTCCATCATTTGCATCAACTTCTTCATCACTACATTCCTCTACTTTTATATTTACTTCATTAACGGCTTCCATTTTGTTCTAAAAAATATAGGCCAAGTAAAATGAAATATGCACACAAAAAGAAAGCCTACCAACCCATGGTCTGTAATGGAGGAAAGTCAAAAGCCTTTAGAAGCTATCAAGACAATATTCCTCTTGCTTTTTCTCCTATTTCGTTAGGCCAACATCTATCAGCCTATTATTAAGTATTTTAAATCTTTTTCTTTTATGAATTTGCTTAAAAATGTTCCTAAAGTGAGTAAATGTTAATGTACCTATTTTTTGTAGAGATTAATCTATTTTTATATTGAATAAAATAGAATTGTATAAGTCTGAAAATTAATACATAAGAGTACATGTGTTGAATCATGGGTTTTATTTTTTAAGCAAAATTGTCAACAAAGAAGATTTTTCTGACTATCAACCTTTGAAGGAAAGATTGACCATTGACTGCTGTTTATAAAATTTGTGATTAGAGTGTGTGTCGATGTTTATTATTTTCTGCTGTTTCAAAAAAGCACATAAAAAATTTACTTGAAGTTTATCATTTATATTGGAACTAAAGTATGGTGGCATAAGGCTGCCCAAAAAAAAAAATTGCATAAAAAAATAACCCTTTTCATATTACTTTTAATCTCATTTTATTTTACTTTTGATTGCTTTACTTTAAAAGTGAAAACAATTTCGTTTTTATTATTTTCTTAAAATTCAGAATTACTCATGGCTGAAGACGGCCAAAATAGCCACTTCCTAACTAATTAAGATCGCTAATCAAACATTCCCCTGTAATAGTAATATTTTTGTCTACATTTTTTCTTAAAGTTAACCTCTATTCATGTTGAATGTACTTGATTAAGGAAAGAAGAACAAAGATCTCAAATTTGCTTGGTCGATAACTGACCACACGATATTCTCCATATTACTTATTACTGTCAATCAGTCAGTGTATCTCGTTTTGCACACGTTTTGGCGTAAACTGGTGCCAGATGATGGAAATATTTGGGCCATAGGCGAATGATTTTGTCAATCAAGACCAAGGATATGATATGTTGTATGTGTCAAAAGCAAATTATCTAACTTGGTTTCTCCAGCATACTGTATTTGCCTTATAATATACACTGATTGTTTTATACTCTCCATTATCACTATAACAAAAGATGTGATTTTTCAAAATTTAGGCGCACGCTCCTGTTGTGCACCAAAGATGGCATTGAGGAGACCAAATTCATAACTTTCCCGGTGATTAGCGTGTTATGTCAACGTTACTACGTTTCATGTATATGTACTATCAGCGATCGGTAATTTATTTATAAATTGAAAAGTCAGAAATATATTTGTAAGTCCCACTGGTAAAACTTGTACAAAGTGTGCAATAAAGGCGCTAGAATAACGTATTCAACATTGTTCTAGCGCCTTTACTGCAGACTTTGAACAATCTAATTTGTTATTATAAACATGAACCAATCAATGCTCAGAATTTAAATATAATGTCCAATGAAATTTATTTCGTAAACAATCAATTTAACGGACGGCATAAAATAATATTGTTCTCAATTTTTCATAACTTGTTCTTGTTCATTCGACATAAAAACGTGTTAACTGACACGTGTGCATTAATATATCTATCATTCATATTTAAAATGTGTTAACTGATACAGGCATATTATGTTATGTATACCTTTAATTCAAAATAAAAACTTATGATTATCATAGGGGACACATCCTAAAACTATTTCGCTATTAAACAAAGCTAAATCCTATCGTTCGATATTAACAAGAAGCCATTTATGTGTCATTGAATAACTTAGGATTTGACAGTACTATGGTGCTTACGTCAGAAGTCTAATTATTTTCAATTATGTAATGTAGCCTACGTGCTGTTTTATAGAAGATAGAAAATATATGTATTTTTCTTATTTTTGCTACAAAATGCACGCTTAAAGTTTAATCGATACATCCAAGTCAAATCCTGCAAGTAAACATGAATATGGTTTACCTCTAAAAATGTTATTCATATAGCCCCTTATAGAACTCCTCGTGGGTATAGTATCAATCATTAAGTTCTTACTACCAGCTACTAAAAATACACAAAACATTACCTGATCATGTACTGGCGATATTTCTTCATTAACATTACATCCAAACAAAGTTACATTATTTGAATCAACTTCTTCATCAGTATATTCCTCTAGTTTTATTACTATTTCGTTAACAGCATCCATTTTGTTCTAAAAAATGTACACCAAGTAATATGAAATATACTGTTATGAAAGAAATCCGTAAAACCATGAACCACCATAAAAGGCAATTGATCAAAACTCTTTCAAAACTCTGCTCAAAGTTTAATCGATTCACCCTGCAAGTAAACATGAATGGTTTATCTCTAAAAAAGTTATTCATATGAATGGCCCCTTACAGTACTCCTCCTGAGTACAGCATCTCTCAGTAAGTTCTTACTACCACCTACTAAGAATAAGCAAAACAATAATTACCTGATCATGTATTGGTGATAGTTCTTCATTAACATTACTTTTAAACAAAGTTCCATCGTTTGGATCAACTTCTTCATCACTATATTCCTCTACTTTTATTTTTATTTCATTAAATGTTTCCATTTTGTTCTATAAAATATAGACCAAGTAATATGAAATATACTGTTATGAAAGAAGTAAAATTAAATATGTACACACCATGGTCTGTAGTAGGAGGAAAATAAAAAGTCTTTAGAAGATATCATAGTTCATGATAATATTCCTCTTGTTTTATCACTATTTCTTCTATTTTGTTCTAAAAATAATGTAAAGCAAGTAAAATAAATAGCCCAGATGGATTTAACAACTTGTGCTACCTAGGCATGAAGAAGCTCCTTTAAAACATGTATTGTGTTTGTCAATAGATTCACTGTAAGTAGATGCATCTATGCGCGGACAATATCGCTTTCAATGCGTGTCAAACTATGTCGTAGTTTAGTGACTAAAATCGAGATAGAGTATAGACCAATACAGACCATTCGCAGAATATGAACATTTGCATTTTTAGAAGAGCACAAATTTACTCTCCATAGAACTTTGCGCGTATGTGCATGCAAAGAATAGGCGCCATTAAAAAAAGAACTAAGCCCAAAAATTTATTTTTTACATATAAGATACACGAAAAGGCTTTTCTGTTGACAACAATTATTTTCCTCAAAAGTTGTAAGATAGCCCTACAAACATTGAAATAGTCACAAACAAAACAGACCTTGCGATGGAGAGGTGCCAAATGCATGACATCATGGACGCAGTACAATTTTCCAAGTCGTTTGAAACTTATAAGCAGCTGACGTCTTATAAATTTGTTCATATTTACGGTACTTAACAATGCCGGCTTGCATGGCATAAAACTGCTTTAATGTCACTGGTAAAGTTAAAAAAATGAGTTTTTTTATGATTTCTCAACCAATAAATGATGTGGAAAGAAAAGAACTCATACCAGGAGCTATTTCAACCATTTTTGCCCATAAGGAATCCGATCAGATAAATATGGATGGCACAAAGAATCAGAAGAGAAGTTTGTCAATGAAGGGAAGCATTGAAATGGAGAGGAAAGAGGTCCAAAGTAAATTATTATTTAGCATATATTATGTAAACTTTTATACCAGCAAGTCAAAAAATGTCAAATAATATATTTATATTTCATCAAAACAACCAAAACCTTAAACTTTTTCCATACATAAAATAGTTCTTAAGTCAAAGTAGGGGTTGTAATGTTTCTTTAACTTTGCATCACTACAACATAACAATTTATTCTAGTGTTTTTAATTTATTTCTTGTTTTTTATAGCTAGTTAATAATATAAAGTGTGACTGCCGTTCAAAGACTATTAAATTCTTCGTATAAAGAATAGTGTAAAAATATATTGTCCCCCTTAAAAAGATGATTGATTGATGTTTTGATTCAAAAGAATGTGAAAAGAAATTGCAGCTTTTTTTTAAAAATTGACAACTTGCTTTTTGTTCTTCTCTTACAGATTGTGAAGAAACTTCTTTGGGAAAATGAAAATTGTACCGCAGTTCCTTCCGCTATGATAACTCACCCAAAACTTGACAAAAGATACTCAGTTCCAAATTGACGAAATTGAAAAAGATTTGACCAGAGGTCTCGTAATATTGCCTAGAATGCCATAACCAAATTCAACTCGCTTTTTATTTTTCTCTTACAGATTGTGAAGAAACTTCTTTGGGAAAATGAAAATTGTACCGCAGTTTCTTCCGCTATGATATCTCACCCAAAACTCAACAAAAGATACTTGGTTCTAAATTGCCAAAATTGAAAAAGATTTGGCCAGAGGTCTCATAATGTTATACGATCGAAGGAGTCGATGGAAATCATGGAGATTAAAATACAAACTTTTCACACACAAATCTATATTCTCT
>JAULBZ010007778.1:0-11214 GCA_032360805.1 Neoturris breviconis | reverse complement strand
CCATTCCCAGATCAAGTTGACCTATTACCCCAGCATGCTGGTACTCATTTTACCGACCACGTATGGATGAAAGGCAACCTTGGCTAACCAGGTTCAAATAACTTAGGAATTGCTTTATCATTTGGATCACAAAATAGCTTCCTTTTCTTGACGTTGATAAGTGGCTGACGAGATAGTGTTCTTCTAAATTGAGGTTGAACTAAATCATAACCAAGATGACGGAAAGGATCAGGATGTTCTGGAGTTGGTTATCAACAAAATGTAGAGAACAAACTCGATCACTTGGTTTAGGTACCCATTTGATAGTATTTTCTATTGTTCGTCGCATCAAGTGAATCCATTTTTCTCGTCAATTTTAGCACAGGATAGCAAAACAATTTAAATAGTGCGGAAACACATACAAACTTCTGTTGATGTACTTAGATGGACGTCACACTCACGTTTGTTCCCTTTTTCAAGCTTTCGTTTGTTATTGAAACATTTCACAACAGCACACTGAGATGGGTCCATGATCATAATAACCACAAGTAACAACCAAACATAAACCAAACACGTATTTCTTCTCAGAAAATATTAAACTTTCGTTTGTTTATAAAGCCACAAAAGTTCGAAAGTTGTGTACACTAACTTTGATCCAGTCTCCGACCGTGCAACATTTAAATAATGGTGCGAATTAATGTCGGATTGGTGTATTCATTACTATAGTTCAAATTTGGCTCATACTCCAAAAATGAAATGTCACTCAATTAAGCATGAAAATCTCCGGAATGTTGGATGAAGTATAACAATTACCCACCAAGCAAACTTTTCTTCCGAATTATTATGAAATTTAATACTGATCTGCTAAATACTGTACGCAATACTTTCAATCCCTAAATCTGATGGTGTATGATATGATGAGTACAAATTTAGATAAAAACTGTACCGTTTTAGGGAAGTATTGTGTAGCTGGAAATATTAACTGTTTTTTATACTAGATTGATGTTCAGCTGGAAAAACAAGCTTTTCTGAAATGCACGCATTATGCTAATAATAATCCTGAAATAAACGTCAGCTACAGAATAAGAACACCTATTTCACAGAAGTAAGAAATTGTTTTTTGTCAACTTTAAAAGCAACATGTCTTCATCACCAAGAATTCGAAGAGGTCTACAAAAGTTGCCAGAGATCAAAAACATTACACAAATCAATGTCAATATATATTTCCAATTGCTGCATTAGCTAAAATACTCTGATTGAAAGATTTGTGTATGTTACTACCAAATAGAAACACTGCATTTCAAAATAAAACCACAACTGTAAGTAAGATGTCCTGAATAAACACAACAGTAAAAGAAACAGTCACAAAGTGTATAATAAATAGTGACAATATGTAGCTGCCGCAGGCTGAAAAAGTGGTCAGAGTTTCTCACCTTCTTTGGATCCATCAGAATTCGTTGTGATTGGAACGCTCGAAAAAAGGGTGTACTAGAAATCGACATGTCGTTATTTTCAAAACACGGGAAAACTACTTGACTCCGTTTTGTCATTTCTAACTTATAAATTTTAATTGAAATTCCAAATGAAAGCTGGTTTTCAGATGTTACTTTCTTACTGGGTTACTTTGGTGGTTACTTTATTTGACTGGTGGTTACCGCTGGTTACTGATGATTCTTACTTTTAGTAACTTTGCCAAAATAGGCTAACAGTGGTTCACATTCATAAATACCTGAATAATTTTCTGATCCAATACCAAATCATTCTTACTAAATCGAATATTTCTGTTAATACAAGCCTAGGCATGATATTTTCTTGCAAATATTTTTATTGAAAGGACGCCCGCTATTGAAAGAACGCCCGCTATTGAAAGCTGTATTCAAGATTTAATTGGTCCCAATTCGCGAATAATAGGATTCGAAAACACTTTGAATTACCGATTTGCAAAAACAACCAACATAACATTCTAAATAAAGATGATCTTTTTGCAATCAAGCCATTAATGATCATTAATCCAATCTGGAAATAATCGAAAGTAGTATTTGAGATAATTATCTTTAAATGCGATTATAACTGAAGCTGAAGACGTCTGTGGCTTAAATTAGACCTCAATTTGCGTCATTGGCAAAATAAATACGTTAAATATGATATTTACTGGTCAAATGTAATCGTAGTAAATCAGTGAAGGTTGATGGAAATCAACCATTACAGCAAATCTGTTAATTATATGGAATGTAGCGTGCAATGTAAAGGAACGACTTCTGTAAATAGGTATGTTGAAGTGAAGTGCGTGCGTAAAGCAACGACTTCTGTAAATAAGTGTGTTGAAGTGAAGTGCGTGCGTAAAGCGACGACTTCTGTGAATAGGTGTGTTGAATTGAAGTGCGTGCGTAAAGCAAGGACTTCTGTAAATAAGTGTGTTGAAGTGGAGTGCGTGCGTAAAGCAACCACTTCTGTAAATAGGTGTGTTGAAGTGAAGTACGTGCGTAACGCAACGACTTCTGTAAATAGGTGTGTTGAAGTGGAGTGCGTGCGTAAAGCAACGACTTCTGTAAATAGGTGTGTTAGCGTGCGATGTGAAGCAACGACTTCTGTGAATAGGTGTGTTGAAGTGAAGTGCGTGCGTAAAGCAATTACTTCTGTAAATAAGTGTGTTGAAGTGAAGTGCGTGCGTAAAGCAACGACTTCTGTAAATAAGTGTGTTGAAGTGGAGTGCGTGCGTAAAGCAACGATTTCTGTAAATAGATGTGTTAGCGTGCGATGTAAAGCAACGACTTCTGTGAATAAGTGTGTTGAAGTGAAGTGCGTGCGTAAAGCAACGACTTCTGTAAATAGGTGTGTTGAAGTGGACGACTCTTTTGATAACACTACTGGAAAATAAACAAAGAGTATCTATGACAAACATTCTAATGATGCATAAATTGGCCAAATGTACTATCACAAATGGATGCAAAAACTCTGTTTCAACATAGCAGATCATTTATATACATACAAATCCATTCTTCAACTATAACTAGTTATGTTATAAGTGATTCAGGGGATGGGTGATCAAGTAAATTTACGTGATGTCTTGCTTACAGAGAATTATTTGAGACATATTGTGAATTACAGACTAAGAGGAATGACAAGAAGTGGCTACCATCAAGCAAAAACAAGCAAAAACAATATATTAACCAGCGTGGCTCTGTTTCTATACCACAAACCGCTGGTTTACCAGTTCGGCTAAACTTAACTTCTAAGGGCGCTCTTATGTTATAATGGACATGTATCTTTCGCTTCCACACACAGTTTGGGCTAGCTCAAAGTAAAGATAGATAGTGCGATAGTGTTTTTCTAGATTGAGGTTGAAGTAAATCCTAACCAAGATGGCGGGAAGGATTAGGATGTTGAGGAGTTGGTTCGTTATCAACAAAATGTAGAGAACAAACTCGATCACTAGGTTTAGGTACCCATTTTGTAGTATTTTCTGTTGTTCGTCGCATCAAGTGAATCCATTTTCTCGTCAATTTTAACATAGCTTGGGACCAGGAAAGCAAAACAATCTAAATGGTGCGGACACACATACAAACTTCTGTTGATGTAGTTGGATGAACGTCACACTCACTTTTCTTCCATTTATCAAGCTTTCGTTTGTTATTGAAACGGCACACTGAGATGGACCCATGATTATAATAACCACAAGTAAGAACAAAACTTCTTAGGGCGCTCTTACGTTATAATGGACATGTATCTTTTGCTTCCACACACAGTTTGGGCTAGGCCAAAGTAAAAAATACCAATATGGAAACAATAGCTACGCACGAAAAACGCAAGTATCTATATGATTAGAATGACGTGTTTTGGTTAGTTGAAATAGGCTTTCTTTGTAAGTAATTATGGCCAGATCCCGGTACTGACAGTTGCTAAGGATAAACTATGGCCAGATCCCAGTACTGACAGTTGCTAAGGATAAACTATGGCCAGATCCCGGTACTGACAGATAAACTATGGCCAGATCCCGGTACTGACAGTTGCTAAGGATAAACTATGGCCAGATCCCGGTACTGACAGTTGCTAAGGATAAACTATGGCCAGGTCCCGGTACTGACAGTTGCTAAGGATAAACTATGGCCAGGTCCCAGTACTGACAGTTGCTAAGGATAAACTATGACCAGGTCCCGGTACTGACAGTTGCTAAGGATAAACTGAAAGTTCAGTACTAAAGGTTGCTTTGCAGTTTCAATGTTTTAATATAATCACATTTGATAGCGTCGTTTCCGACGTTCGTAGATAAGTCGAGAACGTAGTTTCTTTTCGAATTCTGCACTATACTGCATTTCGGTAAATGTGCATTACAATCATATAAATGAAATATTCCTCGGCCATCAGTAGCGCTTTCGCATCATAAACTTACGCAATTATAGGTAATAGCATTAATTAATATATTATTATATATTATTTTCGGTTTTATGTAACACCGCATCAACTGGACAAAGTTTGCAAACATCGCAACAACAGCATCGGAAACACGGAAGAAAATGATCGAAAACAGGCACATAAGTGCAACTCACATTTGGCGGTGGGTAACCCAGCTGCTAATAACGTACTTGTCATTTTCTTAAAAATAATTGTTCTAAAAAGTTAATTAGGTGTGGCGTCCTAATGTTCTGGAAAGTTTAAACACTACAACATTGTTCCATCAAAATTTATGGATATTTTCAGAGTCCTAAAAAGCCTAGTAGACACAGGGTTAAACTAAAATCAAATCAAATCATTTGTAATTACAAATTGAAAACGGACAAAAATCTTATTGTAGATGCAATATTGTAGATAGCTGACAGATCTGAATAAAAGTTCTTGTTTCATCAATAAGAATATTTGAAAATACATCTTGAGATTAGACTGTCTTTACCTTCAGAAATGAACAACATTATACAATGAACTGCATGATACAATGATAATATACTTCAAACAACAACACATTGAGAACTTGTTTGATCATCATTTTCATGGGCAGGTTTCTCCATGGGAGGAAGGACGACACAGATATACACAGTAGTCATGATTAGGGCAAAGTTTTTTTATAACAATATGCCCCTTGATATTTTTCATATGGATTGGTTTCAAAATGTGTCCACCCTACTGCATTTTCAAACAATCCTATGCGTGAATCATCTTTACTGAGCTGACATTCGTTTGTATCAATGGGAATGTTTACGGTCTTACAGCCTTGTGCACAGCTTATAATACATTGTCTGACTGAAGTCAACCGACATAAATATACCTGCTATTTTATTTTATTTGATATTATTGATAATTTAACAAATATCATGCGTACAGACCAATTCCGTTTGATAATATATAACAAACATCAAGTTATAACAACTAATCAAAGAAAACATTTTGATGAACGAAAAGGACTGGTGATCTTTTGACAAGAAAAAATATATTTTGATAATGAAGAATATTCAGAGATGATAAAGTTGGTGTCAATTTCTACCAACGGGATGTCCTCTTATGTAGCTAAATAGAAACATCAATGTTCATGAACAAAAGCCCCGTTGACACCAGACGATTTATCGTATAGGAATTGTCGCAGAATTTTAACCAATCGGGTATACTCAAAATATTTTTTGGAAGTTATTACATTGCGCTTGGAAGAACTTTTCTAAAAAAAGAAAACGTAAAAAAACTTTATAGCGTAAACAGCATGGATTCTACGATTAATCGTAACAGAAGTGTTTGATTTATCTTATACGATTAAATTGTCTGGTGTCAACAGGGCTTAACACAATGATAAAAGAACGCATGAAATAATTTTTTCGGCAAGTTGACCCTCAAATATTCTTAGGATGTTCTTAGTTTCTTTCTCAACAAGAACACTTGAAAATAACTTTAAAACTCAATGTTTTTATACTTTCATAATAATCTCGGATGATACCGATGATTTTATTCAACGATTGATGATATAGAAAACATTTATTATTGATTCATAGATTGTTTAAATGTTCAATATTCATTTCTTTACAAAATAATATTCTTAACCCAATTCAGGCCGGGGGCGGATTCCACCCCCTGTCACATTATTATTTATAACGTCTGAACCACTAAAGCAATATAGCTAAAACTTTCGGACTTTTTGAAATTATCTATAAAACACAAATATTGAAAATTTAAGCTTCATTACTTAAACGGATCAAAAATATGGGTCATAACCTGAGACCATCTATTCCTACATGGGAAAATTCTATATAAATCGCCAAACTATTATTTCGCAATAATTTGTGTTTGATTAATACTTATAACATGAAACTTGGTCAGAATACATCTGATCACAAAGGAAATGTTTCTGAACATTTTGGTCACATGACTAACCTGCTTTTAGATTGTTTTTGGATTTTCGGACGATAATTTTGGTATTTTGCAATGTTGTTGTTAAAAAACCCGGGAACTTTGTTAAAGAACAACAAAATATCTGTCGAAAACTGAAAACAGAATGCATAAATGTTATCTAGAACTCTTTTAATCGCGTATCTAAGAATATATGGATTTTACGCAAAATATACTATTTTAAAGTTTTGTGATGACGTCATCAGAAAAATGATGATGTCAGCAAAAGAAATTGCTACCGTTTTGTTCCTTTCATCATACATTATTAGCCTGCCAAGTTTCATCCTTATACTATTAGTCGTTCAAAAGTTATGGAGGGAGCGTAATCCGCCCCTACACCGGCTATGAAATGTTAAAAAAAACCGGCCTGAATAGGGTTAGAGATTGAATTATTTATATACCGTAATTTTGTTTTTGTTATTCAACGCACGAAGCTACTTATAAAATGTGTCAGCCATTAATGCATATGGAACGACGTTTTTTCGAACTCGAATTCACTTTCCACATTATTTAGAGGATTAAATGGTTTCCATATGTTAAGAAATTAGGAACGATTAGTTCTCCTAAAACGTGTTCCGTAAGTGTATTGAGGGAATACTTTATTCCTCATTATGTGCATCGCGTACGTCCCATTTGGATGGATGTTAAATCACATTACTTAAAACGCATTCATTTTTGATTTACTTAATTTTCAGATTTGATTCATAAAAGGCGTGTCATTTTAACTGTCGAACTAACTGTGGGTCGATCTAATCTTTCTAAGTCCAACCGAATGTAGGTGATCTAAATATATAAATCACTTCATAAACAGTGTCAATAAGCAAAAAGCCTGTTCTTCCAAATCCATTATGGGTGAAAGGAATTCGAACAAGCTTAACCTTATTAGCACTGAGATTTTTAGACCTCTGTAAAACTTCCCGCAATTATAGTCCATAATAATAAGAACAAAATGCTACCAAATTATTTTTGATGACGTCAGCATTTTTCTGATGACGTCATTACAACTAACGTAACATAGCTAATTTTTTTTAAAAAATATATTTTTAAGAATTGTCATTAAAATAGTTCTATAAAAGCTTTTATAATTCTGTTTTACGGTTTTTAAATGTAAAATTAGAAGAAAAGTCAGGGAAAACGAATTCGTCATTTGATAAAACTTGGTAGAAACATTTATTTCATGATTTCAAGTAACTTGGCCAAGTTTCATGCTACCGGCATTACCCAAACACAAGTTATGCCAAAACAATAAATTCATGATTGCAAAAGATTTTAGGTTATGACCCTGAAATTTTCAGTATATGTTTGTTATAGATTTTTACAAATGTTGGAAAGATTCAGCACGACAACTGTAGTGGTTAAAAAGTTATACAGCACAATATGGTAGTACCCCAGTACTCATAGGGTTAAAGCCAAAACGCCTACATTTAACCGTCGGTTCTTAAACAAGGAACAAGCGGAACAACCCAATAACAACCCAAAACAACCCAATAACAACCCAAAACAACCCAATAACAACCCAAAACAATCCAGTAACAAGCGGAACAACCCACTATCAAACCCAGATCCAGAATCATTAATCCGCCAATGGTTTTCCATATACATTTACCGCGAAAAAAAAAAAGAAACTCAGTGGATGAGATACTTATGTATGTTTCATCATAAACACAATGATGTCGAGATTACGCTGTCGAATACCCATTGTGTTGAAAGAATAGTGAAAAATGAAAAAGTTTGTTTTAATTAATTGTTGGGTTTGTTTCATGTTTTAGTATCGACGTAATTTAACAGCAAACAAGAATGGGAACTTTGAATGACCAGTAAAGTTTTGTGAAAGCGAAATTCATCATGGCAAACAAGAATGTAGAAAACACGTTTATAATCGACATGGTTATTATTATTTCTTCGACGAGAAACCTGTAATGGAAATACCAGCTACTAGAAATACATTCGTTCGTCAAAAGAAAAGTAGCACATTAGCAAAGTCATCTTTTCTCAAAAGCCGTACTTTAGCGTCCAATTTTAAAAAATGGGTACATGTTTGCTTTGACAGTGATTAACCTAGATTGTTGTTTTTTATAGTGCACTTGTGCCGCCTGTGAGGTGTGCTTTTGATCTTCCGACAAAGTATTTTGTTGATTAAACGTGTAGCGCCCTCTGTTTCAACTATTTGTCTGTATCGCGTTGAATTGATATATTTCGCAATCACCTGGCAAACATTCTTACAAAGACATCTGATAGTTGATTTCCTGATATTAACAAATAATCGCATACTGGATTCAATTAAGGTCTAAGGTTTAATATGCAAATTACTTCCTTGGAAAATACAAATGAATCAAATCCATATTTATCTCTTGTCTTAAAAACTGTCTGATTAACAATACTATCTTGTCCGATATTTTTCACCATAGAAACCGTCAAATATTGATAGGTCATTGGGCGAGATGCTTATACAAATGATAATTCGTTAGGCAAAAGCCTCGTTGTTACTAGAACTTAACAAAGTATGCGTAAACCTATCAGCATAATAAAGTATAACTTGTTGTAGATCTTCCAGAATGGTCTAACAGTTTATACTAGTTAACCCTATTAATACTAGGCCTTTTGGGGGCTCCTCAATACTAGGGAAGGCGAAGGGAGCTCCATAACTTAAGCAACACAAAATAATCATTTTGGCAAAATCATTTTTTTGTTTGATGACGTCATTATTTGTCAGAACGTTTTTCAAACAAAAATAATAAGAAAAAAATATTTTTTTGGAAACTTTAGGAATGTATGTAAATATTACTAAACACGTTTAGACAACAACCTGCTTGCAGCTATGTCCAATGTCTAACAGTTTGTCTATTTGACTGCCTGGCCAAACCCTTACTGCTCTGTAAATAAGAAGAGCTAAACACCTCGACTGCCCAGATATAACAGACTTTGCCAGATATTTAGCTAGACAATTTTAAAAGGCATTCATTTTGGGCAGTATGTACTCTTTTATCAGCGATACTGTTTGAAATTTTCGGGAAGCAAAAAACTATTTCAGGGAAGAAACTTTCGTGGTATCGTAGAGACTGCAACATTTGTGCAATTTTGCGGAATTAACTTTCGTGTTTATACCATTATTCCATTTTGTGAAAATGTTAGCACAAACTTCGCGAGCAGAAGCCTTTGCAAACTTCGTGAATTTTTTCGGCATTTTTGCAAAGGTTTATAACACAAAATATTTCAAAACCATGTCCCAAGTTTTGGGCCAAAAAGGTCAAAATTGAGGTTTTGGTTCAATAGACCGAAAAGACGTGGTACTGACCTCAAAATTGGTTATAGCATTCTAGACAATATTACGAGACCTCTAGTCAAATATTTTTGATTTCGTCAACTCGGGACTGAGTATCGGCGAAAAAGGGATTTTTTTCAAAAATAGAGTTTAGACCACATTTACCCAAAATAACGTGCTAAAATGATATGGGAGAAGTGGAGACTTATACATTTTTGACGGTACAATTTTCCGTGAGACTTTGACGATGAAATTTTTTGACAGAAATTTTGTTGTATTTTAAGGAAGCTCTCAGCTCAATTTTTGGAGATGATAAGTGATATTTTTTTAACAAATAATTTTTAAAATTGAAAAATTGAAATCTCCATTTTAATTTTGGAAAGCTTTCTTCAATTTTGAAATAACTATTAATGTTATATCCACTTAATAGTTTATTACTACTAAGAGTACTCCCAATACAACTTTCCGCCAGAAAGCCAAGAATATAAACTCCATCAGTGCTAACGGACGTCACACTTAGTGTGCTGTCTATTTACCAACTAATACTATAACACTTTAACAATACTATAACACTATAATACTTTTTATTTGGTATGTACATAATGCTATGATATATGATGTGTATGTAATTCATATCCACTGCATTGCTTTAGGCTAGGATTTGAAATTTCACTACTCTCCACAGTGATTTGATATAATTTTACCTTGATAAAGTTGTTCTAATTACCTGAAACTTTATCAAATTAATAAGAACATGAAATCCTAATGCCATGTAAAATTTGAGTGTTAATCCTTGATATGTAATTTCACTACTCTCCTCAACAGTGACCTGATATACTTTATCTTGAATATTGTGTTCTAATTGTTTATTTGAGCTGAAACTGTACCATCTTAATAAGACATACAAACACTGTATGAGGCGCCTATACAAATCATGTTTATATGCTTAGGTTTAACTTTTACTTGGTTTGGAGGGCTATTTTCAATACCGTACCTTTGATCTTTTTGCAAGAGCTACTAAAACTGAAAGTATACAGGGCGCCTACTATCGGAATTCTACGGTAATTCAATTTCAGGGTAATTAGATATTAATTTTAAAATTTATATTGTAAAAAAGTCTATAATTTTGATTAGCGAGACGAATGGCGCAAAAATCCGAATTTGTTCCAAAGGTCTGGGTACTAGGCTGCTAGAAGCAACCACAATTGTTGGGTTTGGAAAATGTACTACGATCCTAAGCTTAAGTCTACAAGATAAATCTCAGGGGAAGGGGACTTGTTGTGGTCGTATTCCACGTTTTTGTCTGGATTGTGGCGTGTGTTGCTTGTCGAAATTTGAAAAAGTGTGCAAGATGGTAGACAACATTTGTAGCTCGGATATTGTGAGCTAATCGCTGTTTTCTTACATAATTTACGGGTTTTATGAAATCCAATTGAAGCGAGGATTAATTGTCCTTGAAAACCCGAACAAAACCCGCAGAAAGTGCAATTGTCAATTTAAGACATAGATCATCTTTTCTATGGACCTTACCCACATAGTAGTTAAAGAAAATATACAAAGAAAACAAAGAAAAACATTTACAATACAGGTAATAAAAACTATTAACA
>JAULBZ010007777.1:0-11214 GCA_032360805.1 Neoturris breviconis | reverse complement strand
AGGAGTGGATTGAAATGTGTAAATGAATAACATTGTGCTAAAATAAAAGAGTATTACATAATTCGTTCTGCGGTATAAAAAGAAACTTTGATCTGTATTTTTATCCTAGACGTTTAATCGAGAGCGGGAGTTTAAACAGTAATTTTACGGGCTGATTCTTGATTCACCGATCCCAGTGTTGTTAGAGTGCTTATATGATTTCCCAGTGTGCTTAAGGCAATTTATACAAATCAAACGAAATATATCAGAGTTATACAAACCGAGCTCTTCAAAAAGAGTTCACAAAACATACTTTGCAAACCAGTTTACTTCAACATTCTAGAACGTACTATACATTTAATTACGACCATAATTTGTTTATCCTCATAACAACGCAAAGTACTTTACAATTGTAATTTCTAACGATGAGTGCAATTACATTTTTCAGAGTAGATGAGATTTTTTACATTAATTTCATTAATTACAGGGATTGCAATTACATATGTACTTTGAATTTACAAATTGAAAATGATTGAATAGCATCTTCCCAACCGGCAAAAACCTGTTTAAAGTCAGTAAAATAACGTTAGAACAACGTTCTTTGAACGTTCTCCCACGGTTTTAGGTATCGCTAACAAACTCGTTCCTAGGTTCCCAATCACAGGATCAGTCCCACCATGTCCATACAACCTGGGAGCAAGTTTGTTCATCACCACGTGCTTACCTATTACCATGCCAATACAGGAATCCGATAACACACACACACACACTTGTTCGGAGTCCGTAGTGGAGACGCTAGAGCCACACCCCATGTTCTGGTGTCTTGACTGCGGACTTTGAACAGGTTTCTCCATGTTCATATAGGAATTTTGAACATTGCTTCAAGCTAGCCAGCATGAGACAATGTTCGAAAATCACTCCTATGCAGTCATCGTTCTGATTCCAACACCGCTCCACCCTCGATTCATGCTCTTAGGACAAACTCCCGGGATCCTACATCCAGTTCCAATCCCTCAGTCCATGCTACACACCTGGGAACGAATTGGCTCACCGCAACGTGTTCGCCTACTACAATGCCGACACAGGCATCCTATAAAACAGACGCTTGTCTGGAGCCCGCGGTGGAGAGATATTAGAACAACGTCCTTCGTTCTGGGGTCTTAACTGCGGACTTTGAACAGGTATCAACCTCTATGACTCACCCATATGTGAAACCCCATTGTTCTCAAGAGACCCAGTCTAGTGATCAGAGTATTCACCTGACATCCGCGATTCTCCCGTCCACTTAGGCCTATTTAAAATAGACACTGCGTTCACACAAAATACTGTCTGTTCATACTGTCTCGCTCATCTAGCCTGTTTACTGCGGACTTTGAACAGGTTTCGCTCCTCAGGTCCCCTCCATACTACAGGGCACCATGATCGTCCAAATCACGAGTTTTCATTTCGGCGTCAGGCCAAATGCTTACACTCCTCAATACGATAAGATATTAATATCCTAGCATAGCTCATTCCCTTATGTACCCTACTCACCCCAGTCCCAACTTCACGCGCATGCATCATTAAATCCCTTACACTCAGGGCCTATATCGTACTGCAGCACAACCAACCCGCATGCATCGATCATGGGACTGCAACTACATTACTACCACCCTCACTCAGGGCCTCAGAATGTCTTTCCTTGCCCTGGGAAACTCCACTACAATTATTTACACCCCGGGTTTCCAACCAAGCATGGTCGCGACCCAGACAGTCAATGAGAATAGCCTCATTCCATCAATCCATCACTCCATCCATCACTCACTCCCTTCACATCAGGTGACACCCTCTCACCTATACACTCTCACGAGGCACATTCTTCCCTTTCGCTATTTTTCGCACGTCGAAGAACACGCTCACATACTCACATACATTCACTGCTATTTTATTTTATATCACTATTGCATTCACCATCTCAACATGGCCTGCAACATTATTTCACAAGGTAACAAACTTTATTTGCGCCCCACCCCACATGGAAGATTAACGATATACAAAAAGCAAAATATATTGCTGTGATCTACCTGCCGTTAAAACGAAATCGTTCACCTCCTCCACCCCCCACCCCCACCGAATATACACCCGCCATTTTCAAGTCCATGACAAAAATCTTCGAAAACAAATACATGCGGAATTTTAGGCTTGTACCCAGTATTCTTGCTTTTTGCTTTAAGAACGAGGTTGATGGGAGTTTACAGCAGAGGTAAATACCAGAAATTTAAATTTATTTTTAATCTATTTCTAGTATCAGATGTGAGTATAAGCAAGAGCATGCCTAGTGGACAAAAACTTGTTCAAAGTTCGTTGTAAAGACGCTAGAACAACGTCGAACAACGTTATTCTAGCGTCTTTACTGCGGACTTTCAACAAGCTTTTTGCCCGCTGGGTACTCTTCCAAACAGATCACCATTTTCTTTCATAAATTTACAATCAAGTTACGTTATCATGGCTACTCATTATTCCATGAAATAGCAAATTATAAAAGTATTTTTTTTCTATTTTCAATATTGTTAGTATTTCCTTTCGGCGTTATGTTTTTTGATTGCTTCAATTGCTTTAATTCTATCGACTAAACCAGTTAATTCGGGATATGAATCTTTATATGTAGGAATAATTTTAAATAACATAGAGTCAACGACATACAATAAGAAATCAGCTATTGAGATCTAAAAAAAAGAATTGCACAAAATATCAGTCTGTCGACTCCCCAAAGGATGAAAACAGAAGAATCCTGGAAAATTACGTAGAAACCAGGAAATTAATAGTAGAAACTGAAGGCTTGCTCTAAGATCCAAACTTTTTTTTATCATTTTTGAGTGAAAGAGAGTGCAATAATCCCAACCGGCCAAAAACCTATTCAAAGTCAGCAAAATAACGTTAGAACAACGTTCTTTGAACGTTGTTACGTTATTTTGCTAGCGCCATTAAAATTGAACATTTTCAAAAATATTACCAGATTATTAGGAACATCTTTGCAATACAACAAAACCCTGCCGGCAAAAACCTGTTCAAAGTCTTTGAACGTTGCTCTAACGTTATTTTTCTGTTTTTTGCCGGCTGGGAAGTAATATGGGAAGGCTCACCTCTCGGAAGTAACAAATACCTCTCATTCAAACGATTTTAAATGATACTGAATTAGATTCCGCATATTCCCATATATAGAGTGTGTATTGCCATATATGAAATGTGTATTGTATGGCATCACATTGTGTTACATGATAATAGATCTATTTACAAATACATGAAAACAAGGCGTTGGCTGCTCAAAGTAGAAACTTTTTGCAATGCAATACCTTCCTTTTTGTGCAGTCACTGCACAAAAAATAAGTTTTTTCATTGCAACAAGTTTCTATTCTGAGTAGTCAACGCCTTGCTTTCATGTATTTGTGAATAGGTCTATACGGAGCATTTTCAGACAGTATTTTGTACTAGTAAAATACCTTGTTTCCAACAATGAATCCTTTTCCTTCATTATTTGATTTCAAGAAAGAAACAATGAAATTTAAGCTTTTCTTTATATCGTCTTGCTCCAACAATTCAGCGGCCTTTTTTGCCTAAATATTTAAAAATCATTGATAAAAGTTATCTCGCTAAAAAACTAAAATTATTAACGTTCAAAAGAATGCAAATGTCGCTATAACAATTTGCCTACTAACCCTGGGTTTACATTGCTTTAATGTTTATTTAATAACTAAAAAATTTTTCCACCTTTTCCCGGCTTATTCCACCCCCCCCCCCCTCCTTTGCTTAATGTATTTGGAATATTGTGCAACCCCAGCTTATTCATACCCTCACTTATTTTATATTGCAAATCAACTTGTATTTTTTACATTTCTTACGGAGATCAATTAATGCAAGCTCGATCCCAGGGCTTCGTCTCTCTTGACGTCTAAATTTGTGAGAACGGGAGAGAAAAAAAAAGAGAAAAAGCGCTGGGATCAAGGTTGCAATTAATGAACATAATAAACGCCTCCCTCCGATCCCGTCTGATGGGGAGAATAGTAATTAGATTTTTTTTTACTGTTGTATTTTTGTCCTGGTTATGTCTATGTCTATACCCGCTTGTAAAACAAAAAAAACCAAATGGAGATCCAGGGGTTTAAACAACTGTCGTTCATAGAAATTTTTCGAAAATATTCTTAAAAACCTCACCTCCACCAGTAATGACCGGCATGTATTTTAACCCTGGGAGTCCTACCTTTTCCTCGTCATTCAACTCTTTGTTAAACATAATACCAATAAACTTAGGGACTATTTCTTCATGTAACGTATCACGGATTTGATCAATATCAACTCTCTCCAAATTATTTTCGCCGTAATAACCAAGTTCATTAGCAACGTAACCAGAAATTGCTCCAGTTTGGCAGATAATTTTTCCATCTACTTCCAATGTCGGCATTTGATTCAGTGGGAAACGTTTAGCTACAGTAATAAAAAACTATAGCGTTAATAACCGGCAAAGTAAAAGATTAACGAATAGAAAGTTTTAAATCCGAAAATTATACTCAAAAACACTCCTCGTCTGGCAGTCATATTAAGGCTTGTATGCAACCTCGTTTCCAGGGCTTCTTTCCGCTTTTTGACGGGAGAGACGCCGTCTCTCCTGTCAAAAAGCGGAAAGAAGCCCTGGGAACGAGGTTGGCTTGCCACAATGAAAATGGAGAAATATTTTAAGAAAGGCTTGCAACGGAGTAACGATATATAAAATATCTTAACTTCAGCAGTGATTGTCTCTCTGCTGGCACGTGATGTTTGTCATCGTAAAAAAGACGATACTGAGGGTACTGGAAATATCTATAAGCCTAAATATCACTACCTGTGGAAGAGCATTTTGTGAATATAGTCTTCCCCATTGGGGTTAAACTAAATAACACTCTTCCACAGGTGATGACCGGAAGTTATATTCAAGTTTGCCTCACTTACTATCAGTCTTGAGGCTTGGCCATTCAGTTGGTGGAATCATGTTATCAGTGAATTCAACACCAGCACATTTAAACATCAAGCGAGCAACTTCAGCTCTACCAGGAGTTGGGAAGTAGTTTAAGATATACTTTGGTGCCATGTTTTTTCTTCTAAATCCCTACCTAAACATATATATGAAAGAAGACATTTCATTGGTAGAAATGGACGTTCATTTCTACCAATGGAAACCACGAATCTTGAAACAACGTTGACGTTAGCCTTGAAACCACGTCGACGATGCTCGAACTTTCATCCGACATGGTGTGCCTGCTAGGACAAAGGCTATCCAAGTGGGAAAGACCATGTTCAAAGTCAGCAGTAAAGGCGCTAGAACAACGTTGAAAACGTTATTCTAGCGTCTTTACTGCGGACTTTGAACATGGTTTTGCCCAGGGTGAATTTGAAGATTATCCTGATTGGAGATTGGATGTCATGTTTTCTCTGTGAGTTTTAACAGCTTTTCTTGTCTTTTATGTTGTTCTTTTCATTACGTGGAGCTTGTCAGTCTTACAGTTAACAAACAATCACAAAAATTATCGAATAAACGAAAAGTGCACTAATTCAACGTAGCTAGTACAACTAACAGTTAAGTACACCCAGGCGGCAAAACCATGTTCAGAGTCAGCAAAATAATGTTAGAACAACGTTCAAAGAACGTTGTTCTTGCGTTATTTTGCTGACTCTGAACAGGTTTCTGCAGGCTGGGCATTAACGAGTTTAACTAAACAAGTCTACAGTATTTTAAACACGTCGTATTATTAAAATATTTCAAGCTAGATTACTGTGCGCTAGAAATTATACTCCTTTATAGAAGTTTCAAGAAGAAATGCTGAGTCGTTTACATTTTATCATGAGTGTCTGCAAATATGCTTTAAATTTTAATTTGTAAATTGATTCTTAATGCACTCCATCGCCCTCTTCTAAAATAACAATGCAAGCTATGTAAAGTTTTTTACAATTTATTTCGTAGGAGAGTGATAGAGAATTAATATGTTTACCTTTAGGCTAACAATGATGAAATGAATAATAATTAATAACTAGAAGCTTCTAGGCTTTAATAATTTCCGCTCTCGATTGCATTGCAGTATCAGAGTTTATTATGGAAGGAAACAAAGAAACCCCCTATCTAACTCTTTATGACCCAGCACAAGAACTACACACGCATTATATCACTGTGACGTCATTAGAAATTTCAATTTTTGTCGATTTTTTCAAAAAAAAAAAAAAATCTAAAAGTAAGAAAAAAAAAAGATTGGGAAATGCAATTAACTTTCTAACATAGTTTTCTCACACACAGTCTCAAGGATTAGTATATAAAGCATGTAGGAAATAAAGGCAGCCCGGAAAATCTTGAAAAAATCAGGAGAAATCGGAAAATAGGGGGGAAAGGGCGTGTCAAATATTTGGTAGAAAACTTCTACTTGTGAATATAAATCATGTGTTCAAAGTATCAAGCTTATTTCTCAACAAAACATATTATATTTTTGGTTTTTCAGATTTTTAAGCGGGAAATACTAGGAATATGTGAGGTGCTTTCAGATTATGGCTAATAATTGAACAATCGATTGAGCAATCGACTTAACACGATAATAATAATATTAATAAAAAATATTAATTTTTGCTTCTTGTTTGTTTTATGGTTACATCTAGCACGACCTCAAATTTCTCATCTCATTTCACGGACGTCAATTTTACTGTCAAGTGTGACTATAGATTATACATTAAATTTAGCTCCATTACGAAGTTTTAGAATTATTCCCAGCCGGCAAAAGTCTGTTCAAAGTCAACAAAATAACGTTAGAACAACGTTTTGTGAACGTTGTTTGAACGTTATTTTGCTGACATTGAACAGGTTTTTGCCGGCTGGGTTATATCAGCCTACTAAATTTTATGCGAGCGTTTATCCTGTAGAATAGATTCGCAATAGATAATAGACAATAGACAATAGATAAAAACCTTCAGTTTAATATAGATACACATATTAAACATTTGTATAAAAGCTGGACAAAAGCTTACCGCATTAGGAAGGAAAAGCAAGTTGATTCCTTTGAATAAACGAAAACCCTAATTAAGGCATTTATAGAATCACAGTTTGCTTACTGCCCCTTGGCATGGATGTTTCATGATAGAAGTGTGAATAAAAAAATAAATTATCTCCATGAAAAGGCGTTAAGAATATTATGTAAAGATGATTACTCCATTTTCAAAGAATTATTAAAAAAAGATAATGCATTTACATCGGAACATTTAATCTATGGCTATCGAAGTATACAAAACTAAAAAAGGCTTAGCCCCTTCTATTATGAATAATTTTCCTCCAGTTAATGCAGTCTGTAAGGGAGATGACTCATTAAGACATTTTGGACCCCTTATTTGGAAAATTGTTCCAAATTTCTTAAACAAATTCAAATTAGAAATAAAAAAGTGGTTACCACACAATTGTCCTTGTAGATTGTGCAAAGATTATGTTCAAGGACTAGGTTATGTTAACTTATTTTGAAAAGAATTTAAACTTTTTGTTTGTTTATGCTTGGTTTATGTAATTATTTATATGCTTTATATTTCATGTTATAAATAAGTTTTTTACTATATCTAGGATGGGTGTAAATGGTTAACTCTATATAGTTTGACTGTACATCATTTACTCATGTAAAATAAAGTAGTAAATAAATAAAAAAACATATTCGATTTTTCGTGTCTTTAGGTTTGCTACCGAAATTTTGCTCGAATTTTACATTGTCTCAAATATTTATGTGATTGCTTGTAGGGTAAACAGGCGGTCATTCTACGTGGTGTGTGGGGTAAGGCGCGAAGAAAGTTTGTTACAGGCCATGTTGAGATATGTAGAATGAAATGGTGAAATAAAATAAAATAGAACTGAAATATGAGAGCGTGTTCTTCGACGTGCGAAAATTAGCGAAAGGGAAGCCCAGCCGGCAAAAGCCTGTTCAAAGTCAGCAAAATAATGTTAGAACAACGTTATGTGAACGTTGTTCTAATGTTATTTTGCTGACTTTGAACAGGTATTTGCCGGCAGGGAGAATGTGCCTCGTGAGAGCACATTAGATCAGAGGATATCACCACCCTCGCCCAGGGCCTCATAATGTCTTTCCTCGCCCTGGAAAACTCCACAACAATTATTCACACCCAGGGTTTCCACCCAAGCATGGTCGCGACCCGGACAGCCAAATAGAATAGCATCATTTCATCTCAACCAATCACCCATTCTCTTACCTAATGCGCTCTATGCGAGGCACATTTTTCCTTTTCGCAATTTTTCGCACGTCGAAGAACACATGCTTTCACATTTCACAACTATTTTATTTTATTTCACTATTGCAGTGAAATAAACAACATGACCTGCAACATTATTTCACAAGGTAACAAACTTTATTTGCACTCTACTTTACAAACCACGCAGAATGCCGCAGATTCAATACTATGTATTGTTGAAACTAAATTTGTTTCTTTGTTAGTTGCTTCTTTAAGGAAAATTACAAACCAAACAAAAGTGGGAGCCAAGCATGAAGCAAAACTAAACATGAAGCACATCTAATATTCTGAAACAATCCAGCGGATACATACAAGGCCTTGTTTTAGGATTTAAAAAATGTCACTATAATAGACCTTTTTACAAATACATCAATACGAGGCGTTTGATACTCAAAGTAGAACTCGTTGCAATGCAAAGAAATTAGTGCATTTCAACAAGTTCTACTTTGAGCAGCCAACAAGACGTTTTCATATATTTGTGAATAGATCTGAGGCATGTTATTTATAATTTTCTGGTAATGTAGCTAAAGAAATATATCAAAAGATGTTGAAAGCTTTACTCAGATAAGTAAACAGATTACTGCATAGACTTTATATATAATAAACCAAAAAATACATTATATTGGTAGAAATTGCCGCCACATTCTGGTAAAAGCGTAGAAACTGTTTCAACTATAAACCCAGCGACATAACCAAAGTTATTTGAGATGGTTTCCGCAGTGAAATTATTGACTTAATATGATTCCACTGAAAGATTTTACGTAAGTGAACTTTCAATGCATTTCTACTGAATCAACCAACCTATTAGAAGATCTCAATACTACACAGGTAATAGTATTATGATGAGGTTATTATCATTTGATTACTCTATTTATAATGTATCAAACTACAATCAAGATCATTAATTATAGAAAATTTGTCAATTTTCAAGAGCAGCTAATATACACCACAAGCGAAACAAAAACGCGGAAAACAACCGCCGGAAGTTCCAAGAGTTTTAAGTCCGACATTAGGGTTGCGGATCTTAAGTCTTTTTGCAAACTCAAGCAGCCTCTCAAGGTCTTCGTTCTGTTCAAAAATTTAAGGGTTTTTGTCAAAGTTAAAGTCCGAGTTTTTGTACGAATTTCCCTTCCTGCCAAATATTTATGACCACGATTGTGAGAGCTATTACACACAGCAAAAAAGGCAAATAAGGAACTGTATGTTGATAAGAGTCAATTCATAAGACTTGATTATTTTCACAAGCATAGTTACTCAACATTTATTACTGTCTGCTTTTTCATGGCCAAAAAAACAAGACAAAGTATGATCAGATTATATTATTTTACTCAGATAAGTAAACAGATTGCTGCCTAGACTTTATATATAATAAAAAAGAGTCTGAATGGGTTCAAAAAGACTATTTTAAAAAATGCCAGCCATTTCATAGCGATAAAGACAAGGGCACTGTATAATGAGATTATTTTCCAGCAGTTAGTTATTTTCACGAGATCCTTTTAAATCTTTATTATGAAAACTGTCCGCTATTTCACAGCATTAAAGACAAATAAGAATGCTCCATGATTAGATTATTTTTCCAAACTCGAGCAGCCTCCCAAACAATTTTTGTTTTTTTTCATCTGGCTAATAATTTCTTGTCAAAATTAAAATCTTCCTGCCAAATATTTATGAGCACGACTGTAGGAGCTACCACACACAGCGAAAAAGACAAATAGGGAACTGTATGTTGATGAGAGTATATTTATAAGATTTGCTACTCAATATTTGTTATGAAAACTGTCAGCTATTTTACAGCGAGAAAGACAAATAGGGCACTGCATAATGAGATTATTTGCAACAGGTTAGTTATTTTCATAAGATCACTTTAAATCCTTATTATGAAAACTGTCAGCTATTTCATAGCATTAAAGACCAATAAGAAACTGATGGGATTATTTTCACAAGATTAGACTAAAACTGTCATGACAAACCCATGGGTGAATTAAACTGCTATTACACAGCGTGTGAGATACAAAAAGATTCGAGAAAAATAATAAAAGTCAAAAAGGGCTGGGGACGAGCTTGGTTGCAACCCACAACCTAGTGATCAGAGTATTCACCTGGCGTCCACGATTCTCCCGTCCACTGGGCCTATTTACTTTAGACACTGCATGTATGCAAAATACTGTCTGTTCATACTGTTTCGCTCATCAAGCCTGTTTACTGCGGACTTTAAACACTCTCACTCAAAGCTTCAGATTTTCTTTCCTCGCCCTTTGAACCTCTGCTACAGCTATTCACACCCAGGGTTTCCAACAAAGCATGGTCGCGACCAGACAGCTAATGAGAATAGCCTTATTCTATCCCAACCAATCACAAAATCCCCTTCACATCACGTGATATCCTCTCACCTAATGCGCTCTCACGAGGGATATTCTTCCCTTTCGCTATTTTTCGCACGTCGAAGAACACGCTCGCTAATTTTACTACTATTTTACTTTATTATTTCATTAACTTTATTGTTGCGTGTGACTCTCCACCACAGATATATTCAAATTTCGTGTGCATGTGAAGATTCCATGTCCTGCCATTGGTCTGTATTAATTTATCCTTTTCAGATTTTAGTCGCTAAGCAACTACAACACAGTTTGATACGCATTGAAAGCGATCTTGTTTCATGCCTAGATGCATCTACTTTGAGTTAATCTATTGTGACAAACTCAAACGGGATACATTACATTTTCTAATTAACTTATGACCTAGACAGCACACTTCCTTAAGCCCGCTGGGGCTAATCATTAAGTATTTTGTATTGTATATCAAAACTTTATGATCTTTAACTTTCTTTTATAGCATTGTTAAACAATGTCTATAACACGATACCTTTCTGTATATACCCCCTGAACTGTTTTAGAATATTTAACCCTATTCAGGATGGGCTTTTTAGGGCTCTGAGTTGATGGGAGGGGGGGGGGGCCCACA
>JAULBZ010007776.1:0-11217 GCA_032360805.1 Neoturris breviconis | reverse complement strand
TAGGAAATTATGTATTTTCTATGCTCACTGTGTGGCAGCCATCTTGTTTGTCAAACATTTTCTGTTTTCAGAGAAAATAATTGCTTGTTTTGACACTTCTTGACATTTTTAGACTCTCAAATTTTCTGAGTATGTTCAGTGTGTGTCACTTATCCATTGACCAAGAAATTGGAAATTTGACCAAAAAAGGTGATTATGTACCTTTAATTCCTTGTTTCATGGCACACTATTGTTCTACAACATTCTACTGTATCAGAATTATATGTCAACTTTCCGGGCGGAAAAACATAGGTCAAATAGATCACTTGAGTGGAATTGAGATTTTCGAATTTTGTGACGTTATATATATGAATATCTTTTAATTCAGAATTTTGATCATTCCATCATAAGGAACAAACATCTCGCATGAAGTATGAAGGTAAACCATTAACGGTAAGTACGAGTCAACAACGGTAAGTACGATTTTCAGAAATTTGCTATGATGACGTCATTGCATGGCTGCCATTATACCTTCAAGTATTATAAACATTCCACAAACCTAAACCTATCTAATCCATAAACCTCCATCATCTTACAAAAACCTATAAATCATATAAACAAATGATCGTGCCATGCGATTATCCTATAAACCTAGACCATAATCAAGAAGTCTATAAAAACCTAAATCATTTAACCAAACCATGCTATAATTTACTAACCTGATATTCAGAAGTTAGTTTTCGGCAGCCGGTACGCTCAGAGCTTTAGCGTGTCCCTGTGGAGACAAGGATTGGTTCTCAGGTAATAATTTACAAATCTAGATCATGCCGTAAACCTTTAACACATAGGTATCACAGCAATACGAAAGTCATAGCCGGGAAGAAGAATGAGCAAAAAGAAAAGAAAAGAATATATAGTTTTTTTGGTCTGTAAAATAGCAATTTTATTTTTTTAAAAAATCGTGAAAAATTTGATCTGAAAAATATTAATTCAGACGGACGGTGAGTCACAGAAGGTGAACAGTGGACACGAACGGTGTCATGGTACGCGGTAGACGGTGGGTTTTACCAAGGAAGTTTGGTTTTACCAACGCCGATAAAATAACGTGTGCTAATTTAAATCCAACATATGGGGTTGAAATTGTTAAAGCGCGAGGACTTCTAGTTCTTCATTTAACACATTAACTGGACCAAGCTGAGGTTAGGTGTTAGGGAGGTGTATTTTGATCTAAAAAATTTGCACCAGTTACCTCAACATTGATCATAGTCATAAGAAAAAGAAAAAGATGAAGCATTGGTTGAGTTTTGAAAAACAGAATAGGTACATTAATACATACACCATTATTGTTTTACACCTTCATTGCTTGAAAACACCAATAAATCGCGTACTCGTCAAATAATTTCGTGCCTATACCATAGATATACGTATACCTTGACTTTGTATCCACCCTGCCACATCACAAGTTTTGTAAGTCTGCATATCTGCGAACATTGTTTGTTTGTTTGTGTTATTATTCTAATCGAATTCGAATTTTTTTTAATTCGATTTTTAGTTTGAAAACACAAAACGGAAGACGGAACTAAAGCTAAGGCGTCACGATGCAATATTTTCATTCGCATGTAATGCAACAAAGGTTGCATGAAATGTTTTCAGTGGCACCACAACTTTATTCCATGCAACAAAATGCGTTCAACATACTATTGCATGTTGCATAAAATCAAATCTATTTGATTCTATGCAACATGCAATAATGCCATGCAACATGTATTTTGTTGGATTGCAAGAAAAAAATCAGCCGGCGCCACGCCAAAACCGTGTCTCGTGCCAGCAATGCGCCTTAGCTTAGCCTACGTGAATAATCCTTGATGTATCTCGGCTCTACACAAGTGTCACATTTTTCAGTTTTAAAAAATTCTAGGATTTTCCGAACTACATCTGAATACCGACAAAAACCAAAGAGGTCGACACAAAGCTGATTGGTTTAATTCTTTGTTACGGACTGAAGACTCATAACAAAAATTATAACATTTGTGCATAGACCGAGCTAAACAAGCGAAGGTCTATGTCGTAGGCTGAGTTTTTCACTAGTGAGATATCTTATTGTACAGAATTTTCACTGCAATATTTTTTATCACACCGGTAAAAATTGAAGAGCGATAATTTCTAAAAAGATATCGCTCCATTTTAGCGTGCGATATCTCAGAACATTATCAAAAAGTTTTGATATTTATCGCTCTGAGATATCACACTGAAGCCTACTTCAAAAGAGTGCCACATTTCAAAATAGCTTTTTCAGTTTGCAAGAGAAAAGATAACATTAGTGTGTTCTTCCAGTTCTTCTATACCTCTAAGCCTATAAGCTTATCCGCAATAATTATTTCCTTAAAATTCACCGTTTTTAAAGGCTTCGTCCTCAAAAACTTATTCCATAAAAATTTCTTATCGCAAATTTTTCGTACCTTAACCCTATTAAACCCGGCCACTAAATAACTGGAGGACACAAAGTGCCCGCGGCCTTTTATTTCCGAACCACACTAATGCTTATGGCATGAAAGTTGGTACACTGATAGAACAACTCAATACGAACAGTTTGGAATAAAATATTTGATCTGATGTCGTCACGTGCCTGCTATGACGTCATCACCAACATCAGATTTTTGATCTGCAGAATGCTGTAAAATAACAACAATGACCTATTATCTGCGAACCACTAACGTAAATGACATGAAATTTGGTACACTTATAAAACAACACAATACAAACACTTAGGCATAATTAAATTAGCTGCTATGACTTCATCATTTACGGTAAATTTGCAGTCTGTGAAATATACTATCTGGTCTGTAAAATATACCATTTGGTCTGTAATTTTTAAAAAAATCATGCGTTTCATTTATTCTTTCTATTAATAATATTTTCTTGTTGGGCACTAGGTTGCTAGAAACAAGAAAGATTGTCTAGTTTACAAAAAGACCTAAAGATCCTACTCGATAAATCTGGTCATCCGATAAATCCGATAAATCCGAAGTCATTTATATATAGATTTGAGGGGCTTATATTCGTGTAGGTAGGGGCGGGCTATATTCGGGATTGAATATCAAGAAAATCTGATGATTCGGTGCACCATTATGTGGACTTGTTCTATGTCAGCAGTACAGGCGCTAGAACAAAGTGGAAGACGCTGTTCTAACGTCTTTACTGCAGACTTTGAACAAGTTTTTGTCCACTGGGACTGATGAGTCTGTATTTGTTTACAACTATTTCTTTCGAATAAAATATCTAACATTATAAACGGACACCTGACCCTCTACAGTAGAGACCTGTAAAAGATCATATGATCGCTTCTGCTCAAAACTTATGAAGTAATATAAAACCTTGGGTTTACATTCATATTTACACAACGGGGGAATGCGCCCACTTCTAATAATATCCGTCTTCGATTAAGCGACATTGTCAATATCGAAACGACGTCTATGTCATTATATGACGTTATAGAGCATAATTTTTATTTACCGCCCTAGGTGCTTATTGGAGACTGGGCGCTTATTTAAAAATATTGAAAAAGGGTAGACGCTTATTAGAAACGAGCACCCACTGAATGAAGACTGGGCGCTAAATAGAATAACGGTATATTTACAAAGCATTTTGACAAGTTTTACAACACATGGTTCTGACACTGGGGGATTTACAATATCCTTTCTCTAACATCGATCCACAAACTTTCGATCTTTCTATACATCGACGTTTTTCTAAAATATGAATAAGAAAAAATCATTAAGATGATATGAATGAACAAAGTAGATGAGCAGTTGAATTTTTTGATGAAGAAATCTGTCTAGATATTATGAATGACAATAAACATCAACCTCGTTCCCAGGGCTTCTTGGTTTTTTGAACACGGAAGAGCGCTCTTCCGTGTTCGAAAAGGCAAGAAGCTCTGATAACGAGGTTGAATAAACATGGATGTGTGGCGCAAGAAAATCATTGATCTCATCCCAATGTACAATATCGAGAAAGAGCAGGTACCGCCATTTTGATCACGTCACAAGGAAAATAAATTTTCAACATAAGAATTCTCGGAAAACAATGGTATTATTCAAAAGAGAACAAAACATTAAGCAAAAATAGGGTTATGCATAATTAGGTTGAAAGGTTATGGAGCTTTTAACTTTTCAGCAATGCTGACTCATCAATATTTCAAATGTTAATAAATTTGGAAGAACAATATGTTATCGTGACTAAACTATACACATACATTGGGCATAATAACTAGCAGCTAACTCGAAATTTTAGTATAATTTCAACCAATATTTTGATTTACAATTCTTTGGGAGTCGTGGTTTGGGGGAAATACGTGTTGCCAAACCACGACTCCGCAAAATTTGTAATGCAATTATCTCACGAAATAGTAAGTGAAGGTATACTAAAATCCTCCCTGTCTATGCAAAATGTCGTTCGAATTGCTCTTCCAGAGTTGTTAACAAGGATTGTGAAGAAGGATCAAATAGGAAGAATAGGTAGGAAAGTTCGTTAAGTAGGTTTCTTTCTAAAACAGTTAGAACGATTGATAAGTACGATTGACGAGAATAGATAGGTAGGAAGAATCACAGAAAGGATTGATTAAAAAAATAAGTAAGAAGGATCGATGAAAAGAATAGAAGAATAGCACAGACAACAAGGGTTTGGGATCAGCTTAAATTAAGAATAGATTAAGAAGAATATAGATAAGAAGGTTTGCATAGGAAGTGTCGATGAGGAAAATTGTTAGAACGATTGTTGATAAGAAGGATTGATGAGAATAGATAGGTAAGAAGGATCGCGGAAAGGATTGGCGAGAAGAAAAAGCAATAAGGATCAATCAGAAGAAGAACCGCTAAAAAGAATAGGTAAGAATGATCGATAATAAGGGCCGATGAGAAAAATTGTTACAACGATTGGTAAGAAGGATTGAAAAGAAGAATATGTAAGAAGAGTCTATATGAAAGATCCGAGAAAAACAGGTAAGATAAGTAGGACCATTACGAAGAATAGATAAGAAGGTTCAGCAAGAAGGATCGATAAGAGTGATTGCTGATAAGAATAGATAAGAAAGACAGATGAAATGAATTGACCAGAATAGGTAAGATGGATCGATCAGAGGGTTCAATGAGAAGAATATTAAGTACGGGCAAAGAGAATTGGGAGAAGAATTGGTAAGTAGGATTGATAAGCAGAATAATTAATATGTGAGAGGTTCGGTAAGTAAGATTGGTGCAAAAAATAGATAAGACCAATCAATATTAAGAATCGATGAGAAGAATAGGTAAGAGGGATTGATGAGAAAAATAGATACGAAGGATTGATATGAAGAATAGGCAGAAGCACAGTTAAAAAGAATAGGAAAAAAGGATCGTTAAGAATGTACGATGAGAAGGGTTGAAGATCAATAATAAGGATCAGCAACAAGGAACAATCATAATATGTGATACAATGATTGTTTTGAAACAGACTCTTTCAGCCTTTGGTGCTTATACTTCAACCTCGTTCCCAGGGCTTCTTCTCTCTTGACGTTCGTCAAGAGAGAAGAAGCCCTGGGAACGAGGTTGGCTTATACTTACTTCTAGAACAATTTACATAACACTTGGATTTAGTAGATAACTTTATTTTACCATTGCATAAGTGTTCATCAGCTGGCACGTGATCAGTAGAACCTTTGAGAGTTTTAAAACATGCGATGTCACGTGTGCGTGAACCAATTACACCACAAGGAGAACATTTACTCCACCGACTAGATTTGTACGCGTACCTAAATGACAGAAATATGATAAGGTCATCTTCATCAATTCATCAATTAACCCTTCGTTAGTATAGTAGGGTACCTCCGGAAATTTGTTAATGCATGGGAAGGTATTAGAAGATTCAGGAGGCAAAAAGTCACGAAAGTATGATGCAGATTTTTAAAATATGTAAGAAAATAACCTCCTGAATAATAATTTTTGTTGTTACTTTCACTGCAAAATTTAAAAATCCAGGGGATTCACACCATACTAACGAAGGGTTAAAGTTATTTGATAATTTATGACAACTTTTTCTTAATACCGCATGTGATTAAATAAACAGCTACACGGTCAATTCAAACCTCGTTTCCAGGGCTTCTTAAAGGCAAGAAGCCCTGAGAACGAGGTTGGGTTAATTCAATAAACGTGATTTTCTGTGCTTCACCTATAAAGGTCATAAATTATGATAAAACTTGTGAATTTTAAAGGGTAATATAGAACACAAGTAAAATAAAAGTGCGCAAAAAACAACAATGAGAATTCCTTAGAGATTTATCTAGTAGACTTAAGACTTATTGCTTAGGATCTTAGGTCTTTTTACAAATTCTACAAATTCTCTTGATTCTAGCAGCCTAGTACCCAGGCTCTTAGAACAAATTCAAACTTTTGTTTCGATCACCTTGCGAGTAAAAATTTAAGGTTTTTTGCCAAAGTTAAAAATTCCGAATTTTTGCACGAATTTTGCAAATATATATGGCCACGATTGTAGGTAAGACCCGTTCAAGAGGTTATGAAGTTAAGTCGTATGAGCAGACGGTTTTCATAAATGTAAGTACATTCAATTCAATTTCAAGTATTAGATTCGGATATAAGGGACCGGCTCCAAAATCTATGGAGAAAAGTACTGAGTCAACGATCTTGCAATGGATTGATTTCTTCATATCGAAGAAATCAATCCGTTGCAAGGTCGTTGATATAACACTGTTCGGCATTGTTTCGTTTTTGTCGAATTTGGTCAAATTAAGTTTATTTAACTCTCCTAAAAGTTAGTCGAAAATAAAATATTTTAGAATAGTCTATTCAAAGCAAAGATAATAATGATGCAAGCTCGTCCCCAGCACCTTTTGACTTTTTTTCTATTTTTCTCGGAGAAAAATAAAAATAAAAGTCAAAAGGTGCTGGGGACGAGCTTGAACAATGATGATAATACTGATACAGTTTTCTAGCCGGAAATTTTTTAAAAGTTTCAACTTTTCTTTTTTTTCCGCGTGGAAAGTTTTTCCGTTCTGCGGAAACGTAAGTGGAAATGGGCCAGTAAATCCACCGATTTCGTTTTCATTTCGCAGCTTTGGTAGCCTGTACTGCAAACTCGACGTCTGGCGAGAAAACGCGACACCTTTTTTTGCCGCATGGAGGGTCTGCGGAACAAGTTTTTGATGACTATTTATTTACTCGGTTTATCTTGAAAATGCAAAGAGGAATGTATGGGCGGATTAGAACCCCTTTTTATTATACTTTCTCAATATGGTTCGATAATTGGAAATTGGAAAAGTTCGAAAATTCCGGGAGAAAAACATCACTCTGTTAAAGTGACAGAATGTACCCTCTCTACGCAAACCACATACTGTTCATTTACTCATTGTATATTCGAACAACTGCGGTATAATAATGCCTGCGGAAAATGACAATAGTTGTCTAAACGCCCTTGCTGCCGCAACGGATTTGCGTTTCAATAAATAACTTCCCTCTGAGACATGATTTAAGAAGCAATATAGAATATTTCTCTTTATCATAATTTTAAAATATGGTCTTTGCTTTTTCTCAGACAGCTTCTTATTTTCTTTTTTAATACGTTACTCAATTTTTATGTGAACTTTAAAATTCCACTTTAATAATATATAAATTTATCTAATTCACGAAATCTTCTTGACAAAACCAAACGTTAAAATAATCACAAGCACTAATATGTTCACAAGTTAATCACAAGCACTAATATGTTCACAAGTTAATCACAAGCACTAATATGTTCACAAGTTAATCACAAGAAAGATCCGGTTCGATGCACCATTGTGCGGAGAGATACTGATCAGGCGGTATTTTGTTTACAACTAATTCTTTCAACCAAAATATCTAATATATATAAACGGGCACGTGACCCTCTACGGTAGAGACCCATAAAAGATCACATGATCGCTTCAGCTAAAACACTCACGAAGTAATATAAGCCGTGGGTTTATATTCATAGTTTTGCGGTGTATTTACACAATGGGGAAACACAACATCGGATCAATATTGTCAATATTAAAACCACGTTTAAGTCATCTAAGACGTTGTTTCTAGTCTACCATTTCGACCTTTCGCTTTTTGCTCTCGGTCTACATACATTAGCCTGTTCCGCAGACCCGCCCCGCGGCAAAAAGTGCCGTGTGGGGCGCCGCGTTTTCTCGCCAGACGTCGAGTTTGTAGTCAGGCTAACACACATGCGTTATATTTCCTATATGACCGGGTTCTTAAAAAAAGAATGGTGATGAAACCTTGTCCTATGTGATAGTGAAATAAATCCAAGATGGTGTCGACAAAAGGCACGAAGCGGCGATCCTTCTACCTCTTGTCGATTTATACCTTCGAGAGCGGGAAGACGTTAATTTCCATTTTCAAATGGAATATACATGCTTTATGGAATGACCAGAAAAATTCAAGATTTTTGCGAAGTTCTTTCAAAACGAAAATTCGAAGAGCTTGTTTTGTGTCTTTTCTGTGTTTTATATTCAGTGATGCAGCATTATTAGTTATGTTCTTAATCTTTCATAAGTTGGTGGGGGTTGTCTAGACATGTTTTTTATGTTTTTAAAGCTCGAAAAATATGTTGTAAAAGTGTGGGTGGAATTTAGCTGTTGTGGTCTCATTTGAGATTGTGTTCGGTTTAATTATATAAAAGTACTGCATAAGTATATATCTTGTAGAAAATGTATAAAAAAGATGCTATTATGTCTTACTAATTCCCGTTTTTGGTGCTAAGAAAACATGTGAACCTTTTTGGAAGTGCCATTTTGTCTTTTGTTTTGAACGCGGATAAGTCTTCGCGAAATGTAAAAGAATTATCTCGCGAAAATTAATCCACTTAAGTACACAATTTGTAGTGAATTTAACAACCTCGTTCCCAGGGCTTCTTGCCATTTCAAACCGAAAAGGCAAGAAGCCCTGGGAACGAGGTTGTTAAATTTAATTTATAAATGTTTAGCAGATTAAGATTAATTTTGCTTTATATACCTTTTGAAAAGACAAAATTTATATTTACCGCCTTATTCACCGCCCTGTGCCCTTATTTGAAATTTTTTAATATAGAGTATAATTTTATTTACCGCCCTGTGCGCTTATTTGAAACTTTTGTATAGAGCGTAAAGTTTTTATTTGCCAATGTGGGCGCTTATTAGACAGGGGCTCTAAATGGAGACTGGACGCTAAATAGAATAACGGTATATTTACACTTCATTTTGACAAGTTTTACAACACATGGTTCTGACACTGCGGTATTTACAATATCCTTTCTCTAACATCGATCCACAAACTTTCGATCTTTCTATACATCGACGTTTTTCTAAATTAAAAATCATTAAGATGAATGAAGAAGGTAGGCATCCGATGAGTAGTTGGTTCGTTCATAGTCACAAGACTCTTGAACCTATGTTTCATTTCACTCCGAAATAATATTTTGATGACTAAAGGCCGTTTTGTCTACTTCAGAAAATCTTACGCGGAATGAAAACGGAATGGAAAATGCGCACGCGTAGAAAGAAATATAGATAAATGAATTCATTTACGGTTTTGGATCAAGTTCTGTGTTGCAGATGATTATGGAATAATTATCACTTGACAGAGTTTTTAAAGGAGTGACTGTGCAAGAATTATTCACACGTCGATAGCATTTTGAACCCCACCCCCACCCCTACTTTCTTCTTCAGGAAAGCTTATTTGCTTCTGATAATTTCATTATATTATTTTCACGAATTTTTACCTCACGGTTTGTAATTATTTTGTTCATCCCGGTCTTCATCTTGCTAGACGATTTGGTCGATATGTGTCCAATAGATTAATACTAATACTAAAGCTATAGTGATTCGGGCGTTATTTAACAACATAATGGTAGGGAGGATCCGCCGCCCCAGCATATATAGGGTTAAACTATAGACATACCAATCGATACTCCGGTTTAACTAGTGTTAATTTTGACTTACTTCTAGGACAATTTACATAACACTTGGTTTTAGTAGATGGCTTTATTTCACCATTGCACAAGTTTTCATCAGCTTGTATCTCATCAGTAGAGCCTTCGAGAGTTTTAAAACATGTGACGTTACGTGTGAGTGAACCAACTACGCCACAAGGAGAACATTTGCTCCACCGACCATATTTGTACTTGTACCTAAATGTGAGGAAGAGGTTGTCATATATACCAGGGCTCGAAATAACAGCCGGTCATCACTGTGGAGGAGAGATTTTCAGAATATTTTCAGCCTAGTTGACTGAAAATATACTATAAAATCTCTCCGCCACAGTGATGAACGGATGTTATTTCGAGCCCTGATATACAAACCCCTATAAAAATAATAAATTAAGGTGACCTGCATCAATTAATGTTATACCCATTAATTATTTGAAAGTGTTGCTTGTGTCACGACAAATAATACAAATTTAGAATAAATACAGAAATTGTAAGATGGTCCAACATAAGAACTAGATTATTTAATAGTCTTTCACGGGCATTCAGGAATAGTGACACAACGAGAACAGTGACAAATAAGTGCGAAGCACGAATGAGCGCGCAAGATTTGCAGCCGTAAATTTAGTCCGGTTTACATTACCCCATAAACAAGGTTTACATGGGTTACAAGTCTAGCTAATAACGCGACTTTTTCTTAATACCATATTTGTTCGAATAAACACCTAGAATATAATAAACAGTCAAATTCAAAAAACGATCATATGAATTATTTGAAAACACACCCCTTGACTGAATGCCATATATCCACATGTGAATACTGATTATGTTCAGTAATTTTCTGTGCTTCAACCTAGATAAAACTTGTCGTAGGAACAGGCGGTTCTCGTAAATGTAAATACATTCAAATACATTCCAAGTAACAAATTCGGTTATAAGCAGGCCGAAAACATCCGTTCATAAAAGCAAGGATGCCAATGATGATAATGGCACTACACAGTCCAAATATGGAGATATTCGGGACCATATTCGGAAGTCTTTTATGCTGTGTGATATTGTACGAAAGCAACATTAGTTTTATTCTTTCAATTGAAAAAGTTACTGCATTGTAACAAGTTTCTGCTTTGAGCAGTCAACGCTACATATTCATGTAGTTGTGAATAGGTGAATCCCAGTGGGCAAAAACATGTTCAAAGTCCGCAGTAAAGACGCTAGAACAACGTTGAATGACGTCGTTCTGGCGTCTTTACTGCAGACTTTGAA
>JAULBZ010007775.1:0-11218 GCA_032360805.1 Neoturris breviconis | reverse complement strand
TGTTAGATCTAACCTTGCAAAAAGGGAGAACTGAGACATTTTATGTCTCGTTCTTTAGAGAGCCAAATCTCTATAAACTATACAAATATTGTCATATTTACGACAAGTTTCATCATTACAGCTTGCTGTTTTGTTACTCCACCACATTTAAACAAAGATAATCCATGTTTTCTATTTCATCCACAACTTATTAACTGAACAGAACCATTACTAGGCATCAGGAACAACAAACAGTAAAAAAAGATAAAAGCACAATACCTTTCTTGGTAAGGCTAACTGATTTGTTTCTGTTTCTGTGTCAGAAGAACTGTTATAATCTAAAACATAAACAATAAAATAGCTAACGTACAGTTGGTTTAAAAAAAATATCTGGTTTACCTCATTTCAGATTGATTTCAGTTTTAACTGACTTCACCTGGTTTCAGGTGGTTTCACCTCGTTCCACCTAGTTACTGCTTTTAGTAAGCCGCAATAAATAAAATAAACAATAGTATTTAAACGATAAATAGTTTTTATCTATTGTAGTTATTTCACCATCATCGATTAGAGAGACGCAACTAAATTTTATATTGCAAAAGAGTCCTCATCTACAGGCTCTGCCGTTCTTTTGACGGAAATAAATATTATTATATATTATTATATTATTATAGCTACTTTCAATTTAAAGCCAGACAAACACCCTACAAATAACACTAGCTAAAGATTATAATTGGAGCACAAAAACATTTTACAACAAGTTCATAGACCCATCTTTTATTTTTTATGACAACCTTTCATGATTATTAAGTCAAATTTTTACAAGTTTTGAATAATAACCGTTTTTTTATTAAGGCTAGCCTAAATATTTTACAAAAAGAAACAGAAAACTTATTGACCCTGTTACTTTGAAGTTTGATCAGCAACTGCCAACAGTAAACTTGGTACAGATTTTAGAATTTTTGTGTCACAAAATAATACAAGATTTAGGTCACTAAGGCTGAATATAAAACCAAATAAGATCTGTGGAGGAGCACATGCTCAAGAATATCTCCTCCATATTTTTATTTGCAGTTATATCCTACATTGTTATCATTACATAACTTCTATTAAAAGTTACTTACAAACTTTACTTTCTTAAAGGGATACACTGGTGCAATTTTTCTTTAAAATGATTTTAAAGATTTCTTGTTCTCTAAAAGAAGAAAATTGTTTTTAAATAAACATGATGAATCAGTTCTTTTTTTTAATTTATTTCTTTAAAGATTATCTACAACTTTAAACCCTATTATATGTATGGGGGGAGGGGGGGATTGCCCCTTTCCCTCAGTTGATCTTTTTACTATATTTCCTTTCGTCCATAATTATACAATAATTATGTAATGTTGAAGGTCACTTTCTCAATGCTCTCCCCCACATTTGTTTTTTAGATAAGTTTATGATTGCTCTTCTCTCCAGTTGTTTTCTTTGGCACCCCATAGCACTACAAATAACGATTCCATTCATCTTGATAATAAAATAATAAGTAGGGTTTACTAAGTGTCAAATAATTAAGTCTGTTTTACTGAAATAGTAATTTCGACAGGAGCTCATATATTTAAAGTACATGAAAAAGCCCATATATATAATAGAATTAAAGATTTCAAATAAATCTTGCAAGTATAATTTAATTTCTTTAAAAACACTGTATATGACAAATTTTTCTTTAATTTCTTTAAGCAAGAACTTTATAAAGAAGAATACACAAGTGCATCCTCGCCTTAAGACTTTCTTAAAAAAAAGATGAGCTCAAACAACGGAAGAAATATGAAATGGATACCATGCATATGGATAGCTACCCCCCCCCCCAAAAAAAAATAAATAAATAAATAAAATAATCCTACAAAATCCCTCCTCAACATTTGGTATATGTGCAGCTACTCTAAAATAATCTTGAAGAATTTTTAAAAAGGATTTATTAACATTTTACAACTCTCATATCATATGTGCGCAAGGCAAAAGCCCCCTCCCCCCTTCATTCACCTCCAAAACTTCAAAACAACAAACATGGAAGTGGAACACAACTGGGACGAGTAGCTGTGTTTCCTACATTCTAGACACGTATTAACCCTGTTTGGCTATTATATATCCCAATCAAATCGTATCAAATATACACGTGATGGCTAGCGCACAGTGGTAAAACTTCGCCAGAAATTAAAAAAAATGCTATTCAGATCGCGTGGTTTTCCGACGCCATTTTTTTAGAAAATGATGGAAAAAGTTGCCGGTGCCGACAAATCAGAAAGAAGCGGAGACACGAACTGTTGTGTATCAAAACATTAGCTCACTGGTGATTCTAATATGATTTTACTGCTGGTTCACTGGTGGTTCACTGATGGTTCCAGCAGAGACTGCTGGTTTACTGTTTTAGTGACTGCGTGTCTCAATGAGAAACTAGCTATTAAAATACATATTTTAACCCTTAAGCGCCCGATGTCACAAAATGGTCACACGTACAATAACAATTCTGCAGCATATGTTTGACTGGGAAAATCTAGATTTATAAGACAACAGAGAGGGAAGTAGCAGAGGGACTAAATATGAATTTAAATTTTATATATTTTAAATTTGTATAAGCATTAAAGCACAAATTCCCTACAAAACTTTAGCCCAAATTCGTCGCCAGGCTACTTTTCTCTGTTCTACGTTGGCTTGGAAACAAGGGCTACCGTATAATCCCTTGCAAAAATAATGAGATTTTAATTGGTTTTATGCAGTATTTTGCAACCACAAATAAAAAGCAAGGAACGTTATTCTTCTCTAGAGATTTATCACGTACACTTTAGACTGAAGATTTTAGTTTTTCATGTAATTTCGATTTCAAGTCGCTTCGTACCCAGGCTCTGTGGAAAAAATTGATTTTTTACGCTTCTGGTCTGAGATTACACGAAAAATGACCTCAGTTTCGTGCATTTCTTGTAAGCCTCAAGTATTTTAGTGAAGGGTTGTAGCTTATAAAACGGTGATTGCATTGTCACAATTTAGAAGAAGTGGTTCATCACTTGTAAATAATTTATTGAAAACTTATCGCACATGTAAATGGTGAAGAACGCATGCTTCGCATTCTTTTTTCCCAATCCCATTTCGCATTATAATCAACAAAATAAGAGCAATATTTTTAAAATGATTAAAGTATCTAAAGTGACAACTTTATTTAAATGTGTTTAGGTGAACTAGTGTGCATAAGAAGAATACAAATGTTTTTTGGTTTGTGGTGACTTATTAGATGATGGACTACGGACTGAATTGAGACATGCTGGTTTAACAAATCAAAGAAATACTTGTTATGCAAACTCTATCTTGCAGGTTTTTAGTGTCATTCCATCATTATGGTCACAATGACCATCAGAATCTCTAAATGTATCTTCGCTGGTCAAATCAGTGATTCTCAATGTAGGATGGAGGAATGAGAGACAGAGGATTCAATGTATTTATATTGTATTTCAACTAATAATAACCTTACTTAATCCCAGTAATTAGCTTGCGTAGAGGAAGTCTTGAAGTTGATGTTGATAGCTTGGATGTCTCTCATTCACTGACAAAACCACACTGGTGAATCCTAAACCCACAAACCTGAGGAGACTGGGGAGAACCAATGAGAGGCTAGGATTACCAGTGTGGACAAGCGAGACAAAAGGACCTCATGCAAAGGAGTGCCACACAATCATGACTTGACTATTTTAGACTCACTTCTCCATACACTATGATGTCATGATTGCAAGATGGTAGCCTAAGATATATACATTGGATGTTTATGCTGGTGTATCAACACACCAATATGGGATATTAGTGTCTTCATACACCAGCATGTACAATGTTTGGATGTGATGTGTTGGCCAATGAATACACGAAGTATTCATGTGCCAACACATCCATATGTATAACTAAAGGTTAGTAATCTTCATCCTTCACTCGCCCGAACTTTTAAAGTCAATGTCCTCGTTGATTGGACTAATTATACGTGTGACGACCAATAACTGTGAACTGACCAGAGACGACATTAACCAATAACTGTGAACTGACCAGAGACGACAATAACCAATAACTGTGAACTGACCAGAGACGACAATAACCACGAACAAATCAGGAACCATGTACTAATGTACGTCACTCAATTGTCTTATTATTTCGTCAAAGATTAAGTTGTATGAATACGACTTGAGACTGGGATAGAGTTTATTGAATATGTAGCTAGCAAGTATGACGTTTATTCACTATGTAGCTAGCAAGTATGACGTTTATTCAATATTCAATATTAGAGTCAAAAGACTAGACAAATTCATTTTATACAAGTGTGATGACTTTAAACAAGTTCATTTAAATGTGACGACTGTAGACAAGTTAATTCATATAAGAGTGTGACGACTGTAAGCAAGTTCAAATAATATTTACGTGTTGAAGAATATGACGACTGTAAACAAGTTTGTGTAATATTTACGTATTGAAGAGTGTGACGACTAATTCGAGTTGACAAAACCATGTTGATAACGTTGATAAACCATGTTGATCAATGACAATTAGGTGACCAGATCCCTGACAACCATGACTGCATGACGACTGAAGCGTGATGATTGATAGTGGATTCCATTGATGACCAATTTATTGATAGCAGGAGACGACCAGAGCAAGTTCATAAAAGAAAGGAAAGGAAAGGTTCATAACACATTTTCTTTACCAACACTGTTGTAGATGTAAAGCACTTTATTTCATATAACTAGATGTACAGGCTAGTTAGAAACATCAAGCATTTTGAATTTCAACATATGCATTATGAAGACAATCTTTATTAACATAACCTCCCTCCCCCACCTAAAAGCAAGCCCTGATTAAATTATCGTTTGGTAACTCTAAATGGTTTTGAGGTATAATACGTGTTCCCATATTCATCATAGGAGAGCTTTCTCGGTGGCCTCCTATCTCTTACAGGTCTGGAACACTGAACAATTTCTTCACTATCACCACTTTCGTCACTTTCTTCTTCGGTCTCACTATATTCTTCACCAGTCTCATCAGCATCACTCTCAACAGCATCACTTTCATCTTCTTCTATCTCATCAGCAACACTCTCATCTTCTTCTATTTCATCAGCAACACTCTCATCTTCTATCTCCACAGCACCATCTTCTATCTTATCAGCAACACTCTCATCTTTTCTTATTTCATCAGCAGCAGTCTCATTTTTCTTCTTCTCTTTTTTACTTCTTTTCTTAGCTAGTAATTTCTTTAGTAGGTAAGATTTCAAAACGTCTGACATCTCTTCATCTGAACTATCACTGTCTGTGTCAGAATCAACATACTCTCTAGACCTTTCTTAGTTTCTTTCCTAGTGGTAACTACCTTTCTTTCTTTGGTAACTGGGTTATCTTGTGGCAACAAATCGCATCGCATTAACATGTTTCGGTGCAAGGTCCTCACCTTCCCAACTTCATCTTCCCTTTTCACATCAAAAACAGGGATATTTTGGTGACATTTTATGATTGTATGGACTTTTTCTTCCCAGTGGGAGCGCAGCTTACCAGTACCCCCTCTTTCTGACATATTTCTCACCAAAACTCTGTCACCACACTTCAGGTTAACACCATGTATTTTCTTATTATAGTTCTGTTGGTTGACATTAGCAGACTTTTTCATAATATCGCACGCTTGTTTCAAAGACTTTTGCCACTGGAGGAGAAAGTTGCTGTGTGATTTGTTGTCATTATTAGTGTCAAAGATGAAATCAATCGGCAAACGGCTTTCTCGACCAAACATCAAGTAGTGCGGAGAATATCCAGTAGACCTACAGACTGTACTGTTGTATGCGAATATCAACTTCTTCACATGGCCCTTCCAGTCGGATTTCTCCACACTACTCAGTGTTTTAAGCATGTTCAGAATGGTCCTATTTAGCCTTTCACACTGACCATTTCCCATGGGGTGGTAAGGGGTGGTGTTAGATTTCTTTATCCCGGTCAGTTTATGCAGATGATCCCACAGCTTATTATTGAACTCGGCACCCTTATCGTGATGAATGCGGACAGGGAAACCAAAATTTAATACAAATTCGTTAAAGATTTTATCAGCAGCTGCTTGTGCAGATTTATTTTTCGTAGGGTAGGCTTGGGCAAATCTTGTAAAATTGTCAACCACAACCAGGAGATACTTGTACCCACCCTTACACTTATCAAGATGCAGGTAATCGATAGATATTATTTCAAACGGGATTTTGGATTCAATCGTACCCAGTCCAGCCCTCTGTTGCAAGTTCGGCTTTTTGTCCTTTATACACTTACATTTCTTGCTTATGTAAGTGTTTATGTCAGTACCCATACCAGGCCAGTAAAATCTTTTCTTGGCTAATCCCAAAACTTTTTCACTGCCTAGATGGCCCATTTTTTCATGTAACTGGATGTAAACAATCTGGTGAAAGCAGCTTGGTAAGACTATCTGCGTACCTCCCCTTATCTTTTTAACCAGAATCCTATTCTTATTTATTTGTAGATCTTCAAAATGTCTAAACAGTTGTTTAGTTTTTCTAGACAACGTCTTTATTATTACTGCTGAAGGTTTCCTCCCTTCTTCAACTGCTTTATAAACCGGTCGAATTGTATGATCTTGCTTTTGTTCTACACTTATGTCTTCTGTCTCAATCTTATCTCCGTTAACATTTATGCTATCAGAATGACTAGTGTACAATGACAATGTATTTATTAACAAGGGTTGATCCTCATTTTTCTTTGAATTTATCAATGCAAGAGCAGTTTTCGTATCAATTTGTTCATATTCTGTAAAATCCGCTATTCGTGATAGAAAGTCGCAATCGCTGCTGGCCTTCCCAGGACGATACTTAACTGTAAATTGATATTGGGACAATTCCGAAACCCAGCGCATACCAGTTGCGTTCAACTTTGCGCTACTTAACACATATGACAACGGGTTGTTATCTGAATACACGGTAAACGGCTTACTATAATACAGATATTCTCCGAATTTTTCACAAACCGCCCACTTTAATGCCAAAAATTCCAGCTTCCCTGAGTGCAAATGATAATTTTTCTCAGCAGGGGTTAGTGTTCTTGAGCCATATGCTATCACCATTAGTTTTTCATTATGTTTTTGGTATAGTACAGCCCCCAGACCAGTTTTAGAAGCATCACAGTGGACTATAAATGGTTCGTCAAAGTTTGGGTATGTCAATATCGGAGGTGATTTTAGGTACAGCAAAACTTGTTCAACAATTTTCTGATGTTTTTCTTCCCACAAAATTTTAGTTTTTGATGGTTTTTGACCAGCTGACTTTTTGGATGAGTTTTTAGCACTGTTTTTCTCAGGTTTTGGCTCTGATATCAAATCATACAGTGGTTTAACAATTCTGGCGAAATCTTTTATAGATGAGCGATAGTATCCCAAAAAACCAAGAAGTTTCCTTAAATCACCAACTGTTTCTGGCGCCTTTTTGATTTTGTCAAGAGCTTCTGTTGTTGCCTTATCATCTTTGTACCCTTCAGAGCTTATGATTTTCCCCAAATATTTAACGGATTTATGACACAGTTTACACTTATCGGGTCTCAGTTTGACTCCTTTAGCAAGCAATCTGTCAAATATTTTTGCCAAATTTTCTAGATGCTCCTCAAATGTACAGCTATACCCCAATATATCGTCCATATATGGTAAACAAATTGTATCAATAATGTCATACAAACATTGGTTTACAAATCTCTGGAATCTAGGTGGTGCGTTTTTAAGACCATATGGGATCCTAATCCACTCGTACAAAGCCCATGGTGTAGTAAATGCAGTGTATTCTCTTGATTCTTTATCAACAAACCCTTGGTGGTATGCTTTGGTCATATCTAATGTTGAAAACCATGACTTTCCTCCCAGGTTGTCCAAAATATCACTTATTCGGGGGATGGGCATACGGTCTGGAACAGTTTTAGCATTTAAATCTCTATAATCCACACAAAGTCTAAGGGAACCATCCTTTTTACGTACACATACGATTGGGCTTGGAAATGGAGAAAATGATTTTTGTATCCACCCATTTATTTCCAAATTCTCTAAATAAGTTTTTACTTCATTATAGAGCGGTTTTGGTACTCTTCGGTAAGGTTTATGGACAGGTAACTCATCACTTAATTTAATTTTCATTTGCAAATCAACCACCTCCCCAATATCATCAGGATTCCTCGAAAAAACTTTGTTGTATTTTTGGAGAAGACATTGGACTTTTTCTTTTTGTTCATCAGTAAGGTGATCCAAATTTACTGGTGGGGTCCAATTTTCATCACTCTGGGGTGTAGAAACATTTACGGATGCACACAAATTTTCTGGTTTATAAGATGATAGGTAACCCTTTGCACATTGGACCATCCCAACCAATTTTCTAGCCTTGAGTGTCACATCCCCATCAGAAAAGTTGCCCACGGGAACCATTACATATGAAACACTGCGTTTAAGAACTGAATCGGGTAGCACCAAACCATTATCTAGGTTGTCATGATCTGCCTGAAACATGACTATATCTTTGTTATTTTCAGCCCCTCTAATTTTGCATTTCACAAAAGTAAAAGAATTGGACGGTATTTCAACTGTTTCAGAAACGTAAACTTTACCACTTTCCAAAGACTCACTCCCATTATTTTGGATGGCACTGACCAGTGTTTTAGCATTAACTTTTGGCATAGGAATAGCTTTCATAAATGAACGGGTTGACAAGGATTGACTTTTTGAATTTTGAATTAAATAACTTATTAAATTAAAACCAAGGATGGGATTTTCAATTCGGTTACCAGAAACTAAAAACGGTGCCTCTACAATAACATTGTGACACGGTAACGAAACTTTCAAAATTACCACACCATTTAAAACTAATTCTGAGCCATTAGCTGCACATAAAGTTATACCCCCGGGATTCTCTGTGAACTCACTTACAGGGTATAACTTAAGATTCGGGAAGTGTTCTCCTAACCAATCTTGACTAACCAAACATACCATGCTACCAGTATCCCACAACCCTTGAAAACTTTTGGACTCTACCGTAAAATTAATAATAGGTTTTTCTCCTACCAAACATACCAGTTGCGACTTACAGGACTGGCTGACAGGCTTCATAAATTCTAAGGCATTGCATTGTGTAACTGGGGAATGAATTTGGTCAGATAAATTTTCCTCAGAAGACGCGCTACTCACACCAGACAAAACTTTTTCACAGCTTGCGAATCGCACTTTCTTGTTTGTTTTGTTTTTATTTCTGACGGCTGGCATATTTGATTTGTTTTTGTTTATATTTGTTCCCGATATATTCACCGATATTTCCCGATTCTCCGATAAATTATCTCCCGATAATATCCGATACGGCGGTAAATTATCTCCCGATAATATCAGATTCTCCGACAAATTATCTCCCGATAATATTCGATAATTTGTTTTCTCGTTCGATACGGTACGATATTTCGGTTTTCCGTTCGATAATCTCCGATTCTCCGATTTCGCGTTCGATAATCTCCGATTATACGTATTATTTCCCGATTCCGATTTTGGATGATCATCCGATAAATCCCGAACTACGAACTCCGATTTGTTTTCCGGTTCCGATATATTTTTATTTTGACGGGTGTTTGTTTCATTAAGAGTTGTTTGCGCCCCGCTGTTCGGAACAACTCTTAATAGTTTTTTTGATTCTGCGATTTCTTATCGTGTAATAGTTTTCTACAACCATATCTAAGGTGTTCACTGCTACCACAATAAAAACAATGATCGCATTTCTCAGCTTTGGATTTTGTGCAATTCTCGCAGCGTTGGTACCCCCGGGATCTATTTGACCATGGTTTCTGGTTATGACTATTAGCTTCGCTGCGATTTTTCATGTACAATTCGTTGAGCTGAGCCTTGATAGATTGGATTTCGTCCAGGAGGACGCTCTTTTTCGGTTCTTTAGTTTCAGGTGTTTCACTCACCACATTCACATGTGACGAAGACTTTCTAGCAGCTGAGAACTTCTCAACATGTTCGTTCTCGTCTGCTACCACTACTGTAAGTTTATGTAAAAGTTCTTCGTCAGAAGTTGTCTCATCCCTCAAGATGTCCTTCAAGGCAATTCTTATATTATTATTGTGTAACCCAGTAGAAACGGCATGTAAAAACCTTTTCTGGACTAATTCAGGACTGTAACCAACACTTTCCTCCCGGGATACAAATAAACTTTCTGCCTCAGGTTCAACAGCCTTAACACAAATTCTTGAGCAGATTCTGCACCATTATTTTGTTTCGCAGTACTCAAACTAGTGAACAATGTGGTTGCATCCTGCTCCTTATAATGGAATCGTAACATCTTACCAAGGGAAGCCAGGGTCAGGTCACTTTTTCCCTCCAAATACTGCCTTAATTCACTTTCAAAGGATATTGCTTTAATAACGGCATCGATTATATTTAGATCTGAATACCCCTTTTTAACGGCATTGTCAATCTGAAAAATCAGGCTGCTATAGGTGAGGGAGTCCTTTTGCCCAACTTTGCCAATTTTACCACTAATCTTGAACGGTTTCATAAAAATATTCTGAAGTTTTTCTTCGTCGTCAAGGGTTTTCGTTGAATTTTTAGTAGAAAACTGCAGAATTGGCTCGGTTGGATTAAAACACTCCTTCTTGACTCCTCTCCCACCACTAACCAGATCTTCCAAACGGGACATATCCTTAATCAAACCCAAGCACTTTTCAAAATACTGTTGACCATTGTCGTCAGAGGATTCTACAGCTTCAGATGTTAGAAAGCGAAGTACAACTCTTTGTAGTAAAACCTTATTACCTTTCCTTTCACCAACATCCAGCTTGAATTCCATGCATATCTCCTCCAGGTCATCAGCAGTCAGGTTGCCAAGGGACTGGAACACCTCTTCTTCTAGTCTTGGGTCACACATCCTAACAGTTCTTGATGGATCTTCTTTTGTATAATGTCAGCAACTCTTTGCTTTAACAAAATTGAATCCTCTGCTACCAAAATGTAGGATGGAGGAATGAGAGACACAGGATTCAATGTATTTATATTGTATTTCAACTAATAATAACCTTACTTAATCCCAGTAATTAGCTTGCGTAGAGGAAGTCTTGAAGTTGATGTTGATAGCTTGGATGTCTCTCATTCACTGACAAAACCACACTGGTGAATCCTAAACCCACAAACCTGAGGAGACTGGGGAGAACCAATGAGAGGCTAGGATTACCAG
>JAULBZ010007774.1:0-11219 GCA_032360805.1 Neoturris breviconis | reverse complement strand
CACTCTTCATCATAGATTAATTTTTCTCAAAATTATTGAATTTTACTTTTTTAAAGCTGATAAGATATCTGCTTTTGTTAACGAATTTTGGAGGTGGCTCCTATTGCATATGGCAAAGACTCGTTCAAAGTTACCAGTAAAGATGCTAGAACACCGTTGAACACGTTGTTCTAGCATCTTTACTGTAGACTTGGAGGAAGTTTTTAGATTTAAATAGGATGCAAAAACAAAATGGATTATTTTATATCTGCAATGTTTTGTGAGTTCAAAATTAATATACGTACGCAATTACTTAAGTTTCGTACGTACATAATTGAAAATTGTGTACGTTTAGAATAGACCAGAAAAATGTCGAAAATTTAACGTACATTGAATAAGAACTTTGTGTACATTATTGTACTGGGCTATGAAATGATCTGTTGCGCCCTGAATATGCTGTGGGCGCTTTGTGCTTTGTACTAACATACCGTTAACATTAATTATTTATGAGAAACAAAACAGTAATTACATTAAGCATTAGAGACTAATCAAACTGTAATTATCTCACCGCTTTTTCAAATTAAAGCTTTCAAAATTCATAAGTAACCAATAGCGGTAGATTTGTGCTTGCGGAAAAACAACCTCCCCTAACTGTTAGGGCCTTAGACAATCAACTTTCATATTTTTTAATGGCTTCAGGCCGTTTAGGGTGGATGGGGTATAACTAAGAGCAGTTTACCGTGATAATTTGCAGACCACAAAGAATCTAATAAAGAAATCTAGTCTTGGTATACAATTGAATTGCCGATGAAATCTTGGACGGGAAGCCTGGCAGCGTGTTTGCTTTTACACTGCGCTACAGTAGCGAAAAAGTCTCCTCTTTAATTTTTTCTATGGCCATTAAGGGGGCGGGAGCCGTTAAAAAATATGGAAATCAATTGTCAAAGGCTTTCAATATTCCAGCTTTGTTTCCACTAACATAATAAAGCCTGGGTACTACCTGAACAATATAGCATGTTATACTTTCAATATTCCAACTTTGTTTCCACTAACACAATAAAGCCTGGGTATTACCTTGATAACATTCTGACGGCGTATCAGAGTATCGGCATATCTGTGAAATTAGGTATATACCTTCAATCCGCACAAAATAGTTCTGTTTAATTTGGTATTCGATTTCTATATCTGATTTAAATCTTGTATTTGTCCAATATATGGTACCTTGGTTGTGGTGTCAACTTCTTTACTTCTCGATGTGTTTATCGGTTTATCAGTTTTAATGTGATACACCGTTCTTTCACGTATTCCTGGTTGTATTCTAGAATCGCTTTGCATATTCGGCGCAGAAAGAACATACATAACCATCTGGGGGCATGTTCCGGGTCATTTCCGGAATTGAATATGGAAGATTCGTTTTGTCCCGGAAAATATATGAAAATTTCCGGCACGTTGGCACCCTCGGGTCAACCCTCAGTCCAGGGCTTAGCTGCCAGATTTTACACGGTATGAGAAATAAATTTTACAAAAAAAAATAGTGTAATAATGGCATGCTAGGGTGAGTGGGTACAGAAAAGCTCGACTGTGTGTGGTGGGGATGGAATGCTAATTCTTTGTCAAGTATATCTAAAACCACATTAAACAATAAGCATGGTGTGGGAAAGTAGTTGTTAAGGCGATGTGAACCAACAGAAGTTTATCAGAAACCACAAGAAAAGACAGGGCTAAAAAACGGCTCAAAAATTAAGGAACATCTTTGAATTTGAAAAGGCGCACTTACTTCAGCATCCTGTGCGACATTTAATCTTCTCCAAGGATCAGCCGCAAATTGGGCCAAGGGCATGGTGAATAACAAAAAGAAAAGAAAATAAACACTCGAATTTGTAACAATTTACTCAATTCAAATATAATCCACAACACTTGTATAGACTTTCCAACTCACTTGCCCAATACCATAAACAACTACGAAGAAGGGCATGGATCGAAATTGTTCAGAATTCTTTTTGTCTCACTTGTCTAGCTATAGCTGGCCAAAACCTTTTAACAATGATTTGGACAAACGAGATAATGCTGACGGAAACACCTAAAAGCCAGACTCGTCTATTCTCGACCCTGGTACTTTAATACCCGGCCTCGTGTGGGCCTGGTTGTTCGAAAGCTGATTAGTTTAATCCTCGATTAAATTGTCTTTTCCCGACATTCGATTGGAAGAAAGTAGTTTTAATCCGGGTTTAATTCTAGATTAGCGATAATCGGCTTTCGAACAACTGGGCCTGTCTGGGATAGTGCGTTTCTCCTTCGCGGTATTTCTACTTCTACACAATACACTGGTGTCAGCGTAAACTACATAAATCACTGTTTGCTCCGTTTTCAATACTTTGTCCGCATCAGTAACGTAGTGCATTGAGTAGTGTGTCTAACATCGTTATGCAGGTTAGGAGTCCATGAATGGTGCGAGAAGAGAGAGGGAAACATGCATGGACAGATTCATATCTGATTAACAGACACATGGTCCAGAAAATCATAGTCACAAGAAAAGTTCTCTTTTCATGTGACTATGAGAAAATGAAGAGAATACACTGCAGAAGCAGCCACAGGTAGGTTTTCTGTGAATAGGTGCTCTTATTCTCTAGCTGACATCCATTTCAGGGTTACTATTAGTATAAAGTGTGCATTTCAGAACAGCTTGTTTTCCCAGCCGAACACGAATCTGGTATAAAGAATACTTGATATTCTCAGCTGCATAAGACTTCTCTGAATTAGTATAGTTTTTTCTCATAAGAACACCTCTTTTTCCCAGCTAACCACAGGAATGTCCATCCTAGAACAGATCCTATTTCAAGCTGGAGAAATTTTATTTGGAGCCATTTTTTCCAGCTGAGACGACATCTTAGAACAGTTCATATTTCCAGTCAGAGCTTCTCAAAAACACACCTATATCCCAGTCGACGTGATACCAGCTCAGAACAGCTCATTTTCTCAGCCAGGAGGGAAATAATAGCGCAAGAACGGGTCAAATCTCCAGCTATACCTTGCTTTCTGGAAGGTAAGAATAGGTCTAATTCCCAGCCAGTGCACCCTCTTCTTAGAACACTTATTTTCAAGAACACCCCCGTTAGCTGCTTTCGACACTACAACACAAAAAGCCTGATCTACCAATCTCGATTCCAGCGTTCCTCTTTTTTCTGAATACTCCCGTTCTTACCGATTTAGACGCCAAAAGAGAGCGCTGGGAGCGAGGTTTCTCGTGTCCATGGGTTCTTTACTTTTCGACGACTCTTTTGCCTCTACAAAAACAAGTATATAATACAGCCTTATATAAATAGTAATATAACACTTAGGTTAGTTTTGTGTTGGTTTTGCATCTGATTCTCAACTACATAAAAAATATTAAAATCTCGTTAAATTGACACTTTTTGAACTTTATCACAGTTTATAGATGTCTAATAACAGGGATTAAAATAACTGCCGGTCATCACTGTGGGGAGAAGAGATTTTTCAGAATATTTTTAGCCAGTTAGGCCAAGGGTTAGGCTAAAAATATTCTGAAAATCTCTCCTTCACAGCGAAGTGGAAGTTATTAACTCATGAATGTCAATAACATTATACAATTTTATCAAAACTTATTCGAGACAAAAATTGAATCGAATAAATAACCATAAATAGCCAATCAGTCCAACTTGGTTCCCAGGGCCTTTCCTTCTCGCCGTCCTCATTTAAAAAAGAAATAAAAGACCCCGGGTACAAGGTTGCAATTAGTTGCAAAATCATTGACCAAACACACTTCTTTACTTTATATATCTTGAAATACAATATTGCGAAAACGCCTGCGATGGAGTACATATGTATGAGTATACCTTTTTTGTTTCTTTCTTTGTTTGTTTTTGTAAGAAACAGGTTTTTAAGAAACAGTACTGAAATTGCTCGAAAATTCGAATATATTTCCAGAGCCTGGGTATTAGGCTGCTGGGAACAACATAATTTATGGAGTTTGCAAAAATACCTAATATCCTATATCCTAAGTGTTAAGTCTACTCGATAAATCTCTAGGGACTTCTCGTAGTTGTATTCTGCATTTTTGTTTTCCTTGTGGCTTGGGAATGAGGTTGTGTGACTTGTATTATTTGTCAAAATTCGACCAATGTCTATCAAATTCCGACCAAGATTGCAGTTGCAAAATTTTAGTTTTGCAATTTCTCCGTATTTTAACTCATCAACTATCTAACTCGCAGCTAGCAACTACCCAACTCGCAACTCGAATATTTCCCAACCTCAATATACATATCGCTGGACGCGATGAAACATAGTTTAGAGAGAGTGGTTAAGATGTAGAAGTTGGGAAGTAAATTGGGGTGGTAAATTGGGGGAGTTGGTTATGTGAAGCGCCAAGTAAGATGCAAGAAGTAGAAGAAAATATCGATAAACGTCGGTATCAACAAAATATAGCGATTAACTGGTCTGGTGATGCTGTGTATATGTTTAGAAGTGTTTATGCTATTTATAAAAAGATTATTGTTAAAAAATCTTTAGACCAAAATGTTCACTACAGTTGGTACTAATATCGTGCCAAATTTCATGGTGTAATACCAAAGCAATCCGGAGATCTCTAGGGGGGAGCCTAAAGAGCCTAGTATTAATAGGGTTAAATAACACGAGCATACACATATTACATATTGCATGGTGTATCCTTTTATTCCAGTTTTCGTTCAATTTTAAGTTTTTGGGGATTGAGCGAATATTTTGCATTCTTAGACCCTGTAAATTGATAAATGAACATGAGAGTAGAAACATACTGTTGTTATAACATTAGTTATAAAGTTCTCCAACTAAAAACATTACAAAAATACGATTTTTCTTTGGCATACTAATGCTCCAAACGAGATAATAATAGCTTTCCAAACATATGTTTTCACATAGAATATACCTCAAAGAACATCCACTTATCCGCTGATAATACTTTTTTTTAACATGTTGAAAATTTAAGGAAAACTACCGAAATCTACCGAAAGTCAACGCAAAAATTGAACTAGAAAAGTATCGTTCATGCTGGATAGCCTTTGACTCTTCACTGCAAATTGAACATGAAGTTTACTACACATGTGTTTATACTACATGATAACGTTTGTGAGAAACGCGTAGATGTTATAAATTCTAAAGAGTGATAGTACCACTGAAAATCAGTTGAGAGGTGTAGTAAATGTTTATTATGCATTGTGGGTTGTGAAATTTCTAGACCTTTGAGAATAGAAGAGATCACTAGGTCAAAGTATCCTGGTTTCTTTCGATATAGAAACCGCGTACCGAGAACGGATAAAAAAACTGGTTCGAGTATAACAAATGGCTGATTCAAGTTTGCAAACCTAGTTTGAGTATTCAGTTTGTGACTTCAAATTAAATTGGAAACCGGTTTGCAAACCATGTCTGAAGAGAATGGGTCCCTTATAGGGTTATATTTCAGCTTTTTTCAAACATTCAATGGCGCGTGTCTATGGAACTATAATTCGTAAACTTAAACGAAATTTACTTTATTTATTTATTTTATTTACTCTCTAGTGGGAAAAAAATATAAACTTGCTCAACCTCCGCAGTAAGGACTCTAGAACAATGTTTTTGACCTTGAGCTAATTCGATCTCAGATTTAACGCATCAAAAATTATGCGTCGTTATTTTTTACATCAAAAGCTAGGGTCGTTTAAATGGAAGGGAATCCTAGTACGTAAATACATGTGTTTTGCGCACTAAGGGTTAACCATATTTTATCTGGGATCCTTTGGGTAGCATATTTTATCTGGGGGATGGGGGGTCGTAGAGCAAAAATGCCTAACCCCATAACTTTTAAACTACTGTTCTCATCAAACTTAATTAAAAAATGTCAAAAAATTATTAGACAATAGGCCATTGTCTTTCTATTGTCTTGAAAACAATAATTTCTTGAAAACAATTGAAAATTGTATTTCAACGTGTTTGATGTGTTATTTTGCCCAAATTTGGCGGGAATGATGATAAATAAATGAATACATTATTAATAACAAGATATTATATGCTATTTCATATATAATATGGGTTTTGACACTGAAAAACAGGTTTTTTTCAACTACATTGGTCAGAAATGGGCGTTGTCACAGGAAACCTGCAACGACCACCAATTTTTTTTCTTCACAAAAATATTTTTAATAAGTATTGTGGCAGACTTGGGAAATTTCAGTCGTTTTAACGCACCATAAAAAAAGTTATTAAAAAACGTATTGTAGGGCATACCCCTCCCCCGCCATCCCCCGCCCTCCCCAGATAATATAGGGTTGGTGGTTTAATTTTAGTGTTCTACCCGCAGTTAGCGCAACTGTACTCCGAACTATCACGTGACTATTAATTTAGTAATACATAACATATAACTAAAATCTTCTGTTTTCATCGAAACGTTACATGGAAGATTTAAGATGAAAAAACATAAACCGTATCTAAATCTTTTCAAAAAAGACATATCAGACACCTGCGAGAACATCTTTCTCGTATGTCTCTTAAATAAATGCAGCTTGTTTTTGTTTAGAAAAAGCACATAACGTTTACTTAAAAAGAATTTACGTATAGCAGATGTATTATAAATAGTCCGTTTTTATTAATTCTATTATTACGGAAGCCGATTTATATCGTTAAATCCGGATTTGGATTTCTTTTGTTGGAATACTCTGCTGTCGGTTCAACAACAATTTGTCTGCAGAAACATATATTTGTCGACACGTAAAGAGCTACTTGTAGTTCTCTCCTTACTTGGTTTTTTGACAACAAGAGCTACTTGTACTTGGTTATTTGACAACAGGTAAAAATGCCGTTGTAGATTCTTCTCATTGGGTACGCAAAGTCTAATCAACATAGAAAAGGGGTCATTTTGATGTTGCGAAGTCAAAATGACGTCTTTTCCATGTTAATAAGACGTCGCCGCGTTCTGTCGGGTTTTATGGTTACAAAACAATATTTTTGTGACCGTAGTGTGTGCTTACTTAAGATGAACCAAAGATGAAAGAAGGCATTCCATTGGAAGAAATTGACGTCACGTGACATGTAATATCAATTTCAATCCATGAAATGTCTCAATTTGGTTTTCGCAGGAAGATTCCACATCCCACAGTGTTGCGGAGTTTCTTAGACCTCTGTTGTGGAGTGATTATTGTCTTTTAATTACTTTTGTGTTGACTGAGCTTTTATTGACCCTACATATTATAGAGAATTACAAACTGTTAATCAAAATGTTAGCTAATGACTAATTTGCTATCTTTGGCGGATTTCCACTAAGTGAATTCTAAATGAAACCATTCAATTGATTGAAAGGGACATTACCTGACAGGTGACGTCATTTCCAACCAATGTAGAGGCTTCATTTGCCAACGAATTCGGGAAATCCGCTTTTTTTTCGAAAATCATTCTAGCAACGAAAACTGAATTTCTCTAATTGTTGAACCCCTCTCTTATACTTTTTTACATACCTTTTGAATGAATTGATTATACGACTAGAACTTTTATTCCTATAATTTTATTCCTATAATTTACCTAACATAAAAATTATGACGTCACGATATCATAATGTCATTGGACAACGTCATGTCGATTTTTTTGAATTTTAATACATTCTCTAACTTGGTGCGTTATTCTAACATAATTTCATGGTAGTATAAAAAAACCTGTAATAAATAACAATTTATTCCCTTTTAGAATCTCGAGACAGAATGTCAAAATTCGGTTTAGATCGAAAGTAATTAGTTTTTAAAAATAACACACATTTCATGGAAGATTTCACACCTATGTGCGATTTAATTGATATCGTCAGCGAAATAATATTTTCATTAAAATCTTTATTACATACTGTAGCTTTACCATGTCAAATTTCAAGAATATATGTGCTGTCAATCCTGAGATCTCAGGTGGAGAGAGGGGGTGGGGTAGGGTTGCGGAATCCGATCCATCCGACTGAATTTAATCTCTCAAAAGCCCGGCATAAATAGAGTTTTTATCGCTTAAGGGTAATTTTCCTTTCCACCACCTCACTCCGTTTGTTATGCCCCCCCCCCTTTATTGTATTCTAGAGATAGTATCAACCCTCTGCTATTACACCCTCTACAATTAGGCACGGGAGAGTATGTAGGCGTATGAATTGTTGATATGACAAATAAACATCGAATCAAATTTATTGGATTGATTGTTTTTAGAAAGACGTGGAAAATCATACCTAAATTTATAAAGTAACATTGAAAGCAGTTAGTTTACATGCTATTTCTTTCTTTGATTTTGAAGATAAAAAAACAACTTATGATTTTGAACATAAAAAGTCTCATTTTTAATTAGATTGATTTTCGGACCCTAATGCGCACAAAATTTGGACAAGTTTTTGCGCACTTAAAACTGTTTTGCGCGAAATCGTCCGAAAATTTGTATGCGCAAAAATTTATTCCACTAAGTAGCTATATTGAAAAAAGTATCTGATCGTTTCTTACAATTTTCAGATCCTGTGTTTCTTATTTATTTTTCTAAATTCAGTATTATTTCTTATAAATGAAACGTAGCTATAATTATAAATTTTCAGAGCGTAAATTAAGAATTTACTTAATTAGAAAAGTAAATAGTTCAGCAGCAGACTTCTTTCATAAAAATTTACGTTAATGAGGGAATAGCAACACTCAAGAAGTTTTCTTATGCATACGATAAACAAACTATTTATCTATACAATTGACATAACGTTTGAAGTTGCAACTACTTCCAAGAACATATAGCTGTTAGTTACGTATTATATTTACAATTATGGTTGATGTTAATGTCTATATAAAATAGTATAACAATGCTCAAACAACCTTTGAATAAAACCTATTGAGCGTTAGAGTATTGTGTAAATATAGTTTGACCATAATGCGTCTATATTTAAACACTATTCTAATCATCACCCGTAGTTGTTATATTTTAGCAGTCATTCTTGTTCATTTTCGTATTTTTAGGGCGTAATATGAGCACAAATTATTTTTTTTTTGTTCCCAATGTTTGACAACGTGACCCCATGAAATATGAACGTCAAAGGATGATACAATTTGGAATAGAAGGTAGTCACAGGTGTTAAATATATATCGTATGGTTCTATTTTTAGAGGAAATATATAGCTACAGTTTACGAAGAGCCAACCTTAAGAAATTATGCATTTATCTGTGTTATTATTGACGTTTCTGATATCTGCTTATTCGTGTCATCCATATCACAAAGAACCGATAGAGAAAGATAGTAAGTATACCTGTGTACGAAAACTTGTTCAAAGTCCGCAGTAAAGACGCTTGAACGACGTTTTCAACGTTGATTTAACGTCTTTACTGCGGACATTGAACAAGTTTTTACTCACTGAGATTATTTCATTGGTATTTGCCGGTCCTACAGCCAATAGGATTGGAGTGCTGTGTGAGTTTTAAACTATTAAAGGAACTCGTGCTCATTTCTTATGTGCGGTACTCCATCAAAATAAAAATGTATTTCTATCTAAAACACATCGTTCTAAATTGATCCTACAATTATTTTTAGTTTACATCGATGTGGAATTCTATCCTGTACTCTAATTGGTTAAAAAAACTGTAGCGAATTTACAGGCAGCAATTTCTATTTAATTTGAAATCGAACTTGTACCAACCAAAAACCATGTTAGATAATATAATGCTGAATAAGCTTTTATGAATATTTCTAAATGTCTATTAATTACTTTTCTTCAGAAAATAGCATCGGAAAAGTTGAAATTAGTTCTAATACCGGCGACAAGTTCTTATAGACTGCTAATTTCAATGTGTAAGAAAATAACAGCATTATTGAGATTAACTTGCTCATTGCCCTTTACTCATTCTAAAAAATTACCTCCTTCTCAAGATTTTTTTAATATTTTGTTTTCTATTTGGATTAAGATTTGATTTCCCAATTTTCAGACTTTTCCTATATTTATCTAGGATTATCTTGGAAAAATATTTTTTTCAGTAACTAAGGTTAATTTTCCTTTAGCAACCAAATATTTAACTGTCAGTTTCTTTTTTGACCAAATAATATTTGACCAAAAAAATATTTTTTGCATCACCTGCTTTGTCATGATGGGGCATCATTAGTGATGACGCCACTAAGAAAATAATTACGGCAAAATGTTTACCATGTGTTGTGTTGCTTCAACACTACAGCATGGTTCTATCAAACGTTATGGAGGATGTTATGAGGTGGAAACATATTTGGCTCGAGATCAAAATACCTTTACAAAAAAAACAGGGTTATAGTTTAGTAGCTTGTAATGAAAAACTTATATGATATCACAAAATGATGAAAAATGTCGTGAATCCACAAGTAAATTTGATGTTACCTGAACTTAGCGCCCCCATTAATCAGCGCCCCCCAAAATTATTTTATTCAGCACCAGGTCGTTAATTACAGGAAATACGGTAAGCTAAATTCGAGCTAAATAAACGTGTGAAGAAAAATGTCGATGGGCTTTTGAAGAGCTGATCGAGTAGCTATAACTCAGTGGGTACTCGACGCCATATCAATATAAAAAATACGTCGTTTTGACGTTGATATGACGTTGTGTGCAGGCATGAAATGTCTAACTTATTTTTAGATGGAGTAAAAGAAGAAGAATCCGTGGTTGATAAAATCATAGAAGTAAACAAAGAAAAAGGTAAGAAAAATGTTTTTTTGAGATTCATTGTAACAAGCAGGGAGGAGCGCACAAGGGGCTTATTCAAGCATGCTCTGATAACTTTGAAAACATGATCCACGAAGATACATTTTAAACAATTAATATAACATTTGGACAAATAGATAGAGCATAACTTCGATATATGCACATGTATACCGCGCGGCAAAAAAGTGCCGAGCGTTTTCTCGCCAGACGCCGAGTTTGTAATACAGGCTAATGTATGGCGGTTTTTATTTCACGTTTTTATAAGCAAGTAATAAAATAAGCTTCATCTACGCGTTATCACCAACAGCTTTAGTTGCAGTTATAAATATTTTCAAATTAGGATTGTAAAGCTATACCTTTTAGAATAGAACTACAATCTCAAATCCACCAAAAGACTTTTGAAACTATGCAACTATGTATGGTGTGTGGTTAAGTGTGTTTGAAGATCATTCAATAGATTTTACAAAAATTAACATGTACATTCCAGGTACATAATCACCTTTTTTGGTCAAATTTTCAATTTCTATGTCAAATGGATAAGTGACACACACTGAACATACTC
>JAULBZ010007773.1:0-11220 GCA_032360805.1 Neoturris breviconis | reverse complement strand
AGCAGCAATCAGAGCGGCTTTGGGAAATATTAAAGGATATTCGAAACACACAAGTATTCAGTTTTGCACTAAATTATAGGGACCGTCTTAAAAATAAAACCTACAGAAGAGACTACTAAGTCAATGATCTTACAATGGATTAATCTCTTCGTACCAAAGAAACCAATTCATCGCAAGTTCGTTGACCTAACACACTTCTGTGTAGATTCATTTTTGTTAAATTCTGTCAAATGGTTCCATATTTATTGTATTCCTGCAGCGTCATACATCTTTCTACCTGTTAACTATTGCAGCTGCGATTCCTTTGTTTTTGGGTGCACATAAAATTGTAAATTCTAACCTCAATTCAAGGGTTCTCGTGCATTGTCGCTCTTTATATTTTGAGGAAGCAGTTGGAAAAAGATTGAAGTATGAACAAAATGTTAAGCGGTAAAAATGTTAAGCGGCATTAACATTCTCTCTCTATGTTGATGTAGTTCCTGCTTGACAATGATGGTAGGTATGCAAAAAGAAACTGAAAATTTAAACGTATTTGCTTCTCAAGCGAATCGATAAAACACTAGCCTAGTTACACTAGACTGGAATAAATACTACCACAAAACTAAGATCACCTTTTGCCTTAATTTTATTAACCTATAAATCAACTTTGTCCAGAGTGCTTTTCCATCGTTGACGTCAAAATATGTAAGAATAATCGAGAAAAGAAAAAGAGAGCCCTGTGAAGATTTCAGGAAAATTAACCTAATAATTGATTGCAGATAAACAGTACATAAAAATAAGAAACCAAAGGCGTAAATAACCTGAGCACCAAGAAGTAACTGCTGGCTATAACTGTTAATTGCTCGAAGGATGCATATTTTAAAATCTTACTAATCCCTATCCACGTGACATCCTCAACACTCAACCTTACACAGATAGTTGTTTTTATGATTTCAGACAGACTAGCCAGAAATCAGGACCAATATTCTGGGCCGTTTTGGAGACGAAGTGCAAAAATAAAATAACTATACGCATATATAAAAGATCAACACACTATCAACAAACAAAACGTCAAACAAATTAACCATAGTAACCATTTATATAACAATTGGTAAAGTAAAGCAATGGTAAACGCAGCTGTCCATAGCAAGAGTACGCAAGCAAAAGGAAATGACATAATAATGGTGCCAGTTTCTCTCTATGCAATTTTAGAGTAGCAAAACTTTTATAAGTACTATATGTGCTGTACCGCCATCGTTGTGAGAATCGCTGGTTCAAGACAAACGTAAAAATAAATATATAAAAAATAAATAAAATTGCTATTTGCTGTCCAGCAGTAATTTTAGAAATAATTTCTTTTGGAGATATGTTAAATTTTGGAAAGCATGACGATGATAAGTTCTTTTGATTTGAATTTGAACTAAATATGTATCTTCTCCCTGTTTAATCATTCTTTGGAAAAGAACAACAACCTTTGGAATAAAATCTTTAAGTAGTAAAGTACAGCTACAGAAGCAGCCACAGTGAGGTGTTCTATGAAATAGGTGTTCTTATTCTCTAGCCGACTTCCATTTCAGGGTTATTATTAGAGGACGTCTCAGAACAGCTCATATATTCAGTCAGAGCTTCTCAAAAACCGATCTATTTCCCACGAGATATCAGATACGACGAGATACCAGCTCAGAACAGCTCATTTTCCCAGCCAGGCGGGGAATAATAGAGCAAGAACAGGTAAAATCTCCAGCTGTATACCTTGTTTTCTTGAAGGTAAGAACAGGTCTAATTCCCAACCAGTACACCTCCTTAGAACACCTATTTTCATGAACAACTCCGTTGGTTGCTTTCGCACCTAGCTATCCTTAGAAACTCAGACGAGACAGAATCATAGAACGCAGATGAAGAAATATTACTGCTCATCTGGGCCATTCGCACATTAAAAAAAGTTGTCACGTTTATCATACAATTTATAGGCAAATCTATTGTCAACAATAGAAATATCAAGTTCTAAGAACCATAGCGTGCAACACCCCCTATTATTTTACAGTAAGTGAAATAGTTAAGTAGATGTTGATGATTAAATTAAATAATTTTAGGAGATAGATCTATTATTGTTTCAAATTGATATTATAAAATATGCTATCATTTTTCCCTTACCATACACAGGTGTACACAAGTTTCAAACAAATTAGATTTTTCTCTTGGGTATTAACCCTCCCTAAATGGGTCAACCCCATCTAAAACTTCAACTAATGGTAAAGATTTATAAAAATTTCTCTCCCCTCCCCTCCTAAATCTTGAGGGTGCGTACTATGAGAACGTTGCATGATTACCATAGTGTTCTATTTTTAATTCCATTTCAGGGGGATATATCTCCCTGAAAGATTTTCCAAAATCTCCCCCGTCATTGATGTCACATAAATCATCAATGAAGCGCATGACACCAAGATATCTAAAACTACGAGAAGTTTGAGATCCTAGAGTTGTAACGAATCGTTTTTCGTAAAAATATAAAAATAAATTTAAATTTTTTGCGAAAAGTTCATTTGTCCAGAGACTCTTTGTCCAGCATTGTAGGTAGAAGCGATTAGTGAACGTACAACAGTAGACGTCGAATAGACGTATTGAGACGTATTAAAGGCGTTTATTAGGCGTCTTGCAATATACGTTGATTAGATTTTCATAGGAGACGTTATTTCGACGTCGATGAACGACGTTGATTCGACGTCATTGTGTCCTCTGGGTAGATTTAAAGGCAGCTTCAATGGGAGATGTTGTATTTCGTATCCCCTTTAATATTTTATATCGTATTTAATTGGATGGTTAATTTTATGAATACCATTGTTATTTATTTTTATTGTGATCACATATATAATTACAACAGTCGTCATGGTAATGTCGAAAATATCAACTATGAACTAATAAGATACAAAGAAAAGTATAGAACTCTTAGGACGCTTATGATAAGGTGGTAAAATAAAGCTAAAGATTATATATGGTAAACAATACAACAAACTAGATTTAGCTACTTAGATTTAGATCATTCGAGAGAGACGATGTATTTGAGATTATAACTTGAAGCCGTTTGAGACATAAAGTTTGATGTGTGTATGGTTAGTAACAAAATAATTATTTACTCTATATGTGATATTTTGGTGCGATCAATTTACACGTTATAAACTTGCTACGTACAGAGAAGATAGCCGTCGTACGAAACGTATGCTTTTCTATCTGATTCACTGGATAACTTTTGAGTTAATAATCTAAGAGAACAGTAAAGAGCGAAAGACTTTAAGAAAACGATAGCTATTTTTTTATAATGAATTTTACAACCAACTTTACCAGGAATTATACAACATCTATACCCGAGAGTGAAAGAGAACCAGAAAAAGAACCAGAACCGGAACCAAAGTTATCAGGTTTTCGAATATCACCCGAACCAGAACCAGAGTTTGAAATTGGAAGAGAAGTATGGGGAGGTGCGTGGCCAGCACATATCTACATATTTGCAATAATATTTACAATCTTATTTTTATACAACTTGAACAGCATACTTGGTTTGTTGAACAGCCGAAAGGGTAGCATCCGACGAAAGAAAATATTCATAGCGACAAATTTGATGTTGTTATTTTTCAACTTTATATCAGCATTACATTTATTTATAAATCCGTATGAATCACATGAACATTTCCGTATACAACTTCCCGGATTGTTGTTTATATTTTTTGGACTCAGATTGCCGTGTTTGACAGGAGCATTTTCATTTATATTTATAACATTAATCGAGACATCGAAAGTAAAGCTCTATTCAAAAAAATTACAGAATATCTGGTATCTGCTTTGTATAATCATTATCAACTTTATAGTAATCGTTTCCGTACATTTTTACTTGGTTTTTAATCCAATTAAATTCCAGTTAATAGCCATTTGTCAAATGTTTTATGTTATGTTTGGTTCCGTAATTTCGGCTACAGTCATTTACAGTTATTTCAAAGTAAAACAGCAACTCTTACATCACGAACATCAAGAACAAAGTCAGACAGCACTTAGAAGTTTTAGATTCGGCAAAGGCAAACGACGAAAACAACAGAAGAAGGAAGTTGAAGTTGAGTCAGAAGTCAAACTGGAAGATGATGAAAAGGAAAAGGATGTAATAGTTCAATCGGATGCCGTCATTTTAATTCGTCCGCGCTCACCGTTTGTTGACAGATCATTAAATAGATTGTTTAAAATTGCTACCCTTATTTCAATGTCAGGATTCATATATGTTATAGCTACGTTTTATGCGTTCATAACGATGATCTCAAATGCCGATGTGGCTATGAAGCCATGGCCTTGGCTCGCCTTTCAAACATTATCAAGACTTGCAGAGATTGGCATGGTGATAGGAATGTCGTACTTGGTGCGTCGAAGTATTTTACCGTGCTGTACAACTGAAAAGAATGTAAATAGATCAACAACTGTATCATTTTCTGTGTCAAAAGCATTAACTGTAGATTCATGAACAAGTTCTCGAAAAAAAATGTGTCAACCCAGAGCATTCGATGTCCATTTAACATCAAGAGGACGTCGTTTTGACGGACAATTCTAGTTTATACTGGGAAAATGAAAAATTGTTACATCGTTTGAATAATTCGCCGCGAAAGCGAAAAGAAGACATTCCATTAGTAGAAATTGTAGTCACATAGTTCATGTGACGTCAATTTCTACCAATGGATCAGTGCTGTAACCACGATTTTAATATTAGGGGGAGGGTGAGTGGCTGTTAACACTACCAGCTGGGGGCGTTGTAAGCACCTCAAGTAGGATCTGAAAATGTTTTGTAATTTGGAGATGTGTGAGGGTCTAAATATCCACATTTTAACAAAATTCGAGAGACTGAGGTACTTACAGTATCGGACTTTCCTAACCACAAACATATAGTGATTGTTTCAGAAAGATCAATTGTTGGCTATTTAGATATTTTACGCTATTATTAATCACCAAGCTCTTCTCCAGGATCTATTTCGACCGTCCTCACAATTTAGACCTCAAGGAGAGAAGAAGTGGCAATATGGCTTGTTCAAAGTCCGCAGTCATATATTTTAACTAAAAGATCAATATCAAAAAATTTAATACCCAATGGGTCATGACTATATAAGAACAACCTCTTTCTTAGAAAGGGGAAGTGAAAAGTCGCTGACACGACAAGCTTCCTTGTATCACTATATCACCAACCCTATCCTATTTATATTCCTACTGAGCAAAACTTGTTCAAAGTCCGCAGTAAAGACGCTTGAACAACGTCGTTTGGTGTTGTTCTAGCGTCTTTACTGTTGACTTTGAACAAGTATTTGCCCACTGAAATCATTGTTCGTAAACGATAGCCCTTCCTTTGAAAAAGCACATCTAACATAGATTTATATTAGATGAGTTTTACAAGCTAGTCCGTATTTATTTGCGTTAGCTAGACTCCCAACTCTTATAATTTATTTGGCAGTTTTTGAACCGGGTTAATTTTGGCTAGATAATTTATTACTTATTATTTTACTTCGCATAATTTATATTATATGCTAATTTTACAAACAAGAGTGTCGAGACAACGATCTTGCAGGTGATTGGTTTATTCGTACCCATTCATGGACATACTCTTTATCACACAATTATCACTGGATATGCATAACAAGCTGTATGTTTTTTAAACATCAAAAATATATTTGCCAGACGCAACCGTTCACTGGCTTAAACAATTTTGTATACTAGTAAAAAAAAGAAAATGGATGTAGGCGTATATGCTTTGCGTTTTTGTAATATAAACCTAGTACCAAGGGCATTCTTGCCCTTTGTATTAGGTTGCTCCTACAGAAAGTGGCATTAACTAAGCTCTATGGTACAGCTCACAGGTAAGGCTTGGAAAATAGAAAATAATAGTAGTAAAGTTCAAATTTAATTAATCATTGCCATTGAATCGTTGACGATGTTTGAACATAATGTACTTATGCATTATTTTTTTAACGGGCTGTCCCAGTGAGCAAAAACTTGTTGAAAGTCCGCTGGAAAGACGCTAGAACAACGTCATCGTCCGACGTTGTTCTAGCGTCTTTACTGCTGACTTTGAACAAGTTAATAATGAAATTTAAATACATGGATCATAAAAATAAATTAATTATAAAAACGGGATTAATTAATAAGAGCTAGTCTGAGCTCCAGTCCCAAACTACAACAAGTAGTTGTAGTTTGAGACTGGAGCTCAGGTTAATAAGAACTTGATTCTGTTAAATCCTCATCTCAATAACATATTGCTAAGTAAACAATATCCTGGAAGTTTCTTTCAGTAAACTTGTAAAATTAGGCATTTAAAATCATCTTTTGTGACAAAGAGGTTTGAAACATCTTTGTTCGTACGCATACAATATGGCTAACCCGCTAAGAATACAAAGCGAGAAAGGTTGGTAACACCCACATGACATCACAATGACTGAAAGTCTAGCTGTGGAATCAAAACCCAATAGCAGTAGAATCAACCTCGTTCCCAGGGCTTTCTGCCTTTCGAAAAAATTGTAGTAGAATCTAGGGAGAGGTATAGTTACACCAGACCTGTAACGCCGTCAATGTAGTAACGTCGATATCTATAGTAAAACGAAGTCAAGTTTAGTAACACCCGTAGACATCTGTAGTAAACATTGACAAATGTATGTAGTAATATGGTAGTTATGACAAATGTAGTAACGTCGACAAATGTAGTAAATATTTTTCTTGACGACATCTGTAGTAAATCATATACTTGATTAGAAAATTGGAAAACTTAAAATTTAAAAGTAAAATAACAAGATTTTGGCAAATGGCAAATTCTGTTACAAAAGGAGAATTAACAAGATTCAAAGAAATACCTCCTTAGATCAACCTCGTTTCCAAGAAGCCCTGGGAACGAGGTTGCTCCTTAGATTACTTTTTGAGATCGGATTAGAGTAATCTACAGAGACTAATTTTTGAGGCCATGATGACGGTATCTATTTCCAAGATTTAAGGGCATGAAAGCGAATACAATTCTTCCATAACTAACAGTATTGACTACAGGAGTATAGGCCTAAATTATCCCCAAAATCTTTTTTTTAGAATAGAATTTGAAAACATGACCCCTAAATTCGAAATCAGCATCTTAAAAATACTAAAACTGGAAACTTTCAAATCAAACGGACCATTTTCAATATTTTACCTACACTGGCCCAATTTAGCCCCAAAATCTATTTTTAGAAAAGAGTTTGAAAAAAACTTGCGGTAATCAACAAAATTTTGGCACATTCCATCATATTTATACGTGAAAAAGACAATACTATAGAGTGTAAATCCACGTTAAGGGAACCAGTAAGGATTCCGCAATAACCCTACATGTACACGTCCTTGGATTAACGTTAAAATGACGTCGTGATCTTTCGCGCCTACTATTAGTTTTCCTCGAAGACTGGAGCTGAAGTTGTTAAGTGAAAATTATTGTTTGGAGTTGTAAAATTGTAAAAATGTAAATAAAAAAAATGACGAGTATCATTCAGCATCGTCATCATGATAATTATGATTATTTAATTAAAGTATTACATCATAGATTTGTGGCGTATGAATATTGGTATGATAAATTTGAATGGTATGTTTGAGTAATTTTCAGATGAAGCTACAAATGCTCCTCTACTGATGATTCTGACAGTTCAGTTCAGTGAAGGCAAGATTAGTGCAAATATTTTTCTTTCAAGAAAGCTCAGTTCTAAATAAAGGTTCGTCGTCATAGCTACCGAATTGAATAACATAGCGTAGTGAGTAACTTGATCTTAAATAAAAACAGACAATATGCAAACCGTCTAGCTAGTAAGAGAATACTAGTCTAATTTAAATCCGAACCAAATAAATATTTTATAAGTTAGTAATATAATATCGAAAGGAAATATTTTTTTTCTATATTTTGTGCTCAGTAGGGAGCTATCCATCAAACCATATGTCACGAGAATATTTTAAGTGCTGTGGTTTTTCTCACTAAATATATATATATATATATATATCTTGTTTACAGGATTTATTCTTTCCTTAGATTCTTCCCAGGGCTTATACTTTTTTGGTGATTTCTTTTTAATTTAGTGTCAGTTCATATATTGTACCAGAGATGAAACTGAGGAATACGTAGTATGATATCGGAAAATTTCGTTTACGGAGTATTGCCATATATGGTCATTGATACCCTGCAGGAAAAAACTTGATTTCTTTTCCACGTGTATCACTTTCTAATCAGTGTCACTACTCGTGTGTTATTTCTAATGTCATCTTATTACTTCCTGAACGGAAAAACATGACTATCTTCCTAAAAATAAAATAGGATAGAAAAGTTGTTAAAATTACACACCATCGCAGGATGTATGGAAAAATTGTGAGCTGTGAATATCTTGCAATATGCATTCCTGCCTTTTTAAGATCTAGTAAAATTGGCTAAGTATAAATGGTTTTATTTTATTTTGTATTTGTGCTTCATTTCGTTCTCTAATGGTTCCTCCTATTGTGGTTTCTAGCATTATTAAAATGTGTTGATGGATATTACATTTATTTTCTCTGAGAAATTATTTACATTTCTAAGTGGGCAAAAACTTGTTCAAAGTCCGCAGTGCAGACGCTAAAACAACGTCAATGACAATGTTCTAGCGTCTTTATTGCTGACTTTGAACAAGTTCTTGCCCACTTGGGCTATTGTATTCTACAAGAATTTGCTTTGGAAAAAAATTTGCCCCACCACCATTTTTTTAAAATTTGTTCTTATATATTTTTTTATATTCAAACCTTCTCAGTGTTTTCAACGTCGTTCTGTAGCGTCTTTACTGCAAACTTTGAACAAGTTTTTTCCCACTGAGTAAAAAGTGTGTTCATATAAAAACGTGTAAAATCACCACATATGACGAAATACTGTTAGTAGTTACAATAAGAACTGAAAAAGATCTAAAATATTTATCAAAAGCGCGTGGGTTTTCTTTATGAATGCAAAGAAAATATAAATACGACAGGTTTGAGAATGCGATGACGTTAAACGTATTGATAAAATAAACATTGAATTTTATTAGTATATCACTTTTAAAAACTAGAAAAGTTTAAAAGACATTATTTTAACAGAAATAGAGGTTATAAGTCAACTGATATTATATAGTATTATATACTTTGTAGGTTGCAAATTTCAGAAATTTAATTTCGTTCCGATTAAGATCAGTTTTTAAAATATACACACACCTCTACTCAAAACAAAAGTTGTTTTACTGCTTGTTTTCGTACAGAAGAGATTTAATCGTTACGACTCACTGATTTGGAAATCGAACGTAGATTTGTTTACTTCTAAAGTTGTGATATAAGAACGAAGAATTTGAAGAAATTCAACGAGATGAATACCACCAAAAACATTAGCATGCCTGAAACTGAAAGAAAACCAGAACCGGAACAAGAATTATCAGGTTTTCGAATATCACCCGAACCAGAACCAGAGTTTGAAATTGGAAGAGAAGTATGGGGAGGTGCGTGGCCAGCACATATCTACATATTTGCAATAATATTTACAATCTTAATTTTTTACAACTTGAACAGCATACTTGGTTTGTTGAACAGCCGAAAGGGTAGCATTCGACGAAAGAAAATATTCGTATTTACAAATATTTTGTTACTATTTTTCAACTTTATATCAGCATTACATTTATTTATAAATCCGTATGAATCACATGAACATTTCCATATACAACTCCCCGGTTTGTTGTTTATATTTTTTGGACTCAGATTGCCATGCTTGACAGCAGCATTTTCTTTGATATTGTTAACATTAATCGAGACAGCGAAAGCACAACTTTACTCAAAGAAATTACAGAATATATGGTATCTACTCGGTATTATCGGTACTCATTTTGTGGTAGTCATTGCCGTACATTTTTACTTGATATTTCATCCCACTCAATTTCAATTGATAGCAATTTGTCAAATTTTTTATGTTCTCTTCGGTACTGTAGTATCAGGTACAGTCATTTACAGTTATTTAAAAGTGAAACAACAACTCATCCACGAGCCTGAACAAAAATCGTTATTTAATTTCAAAAAATTTAAATTCAGAATAGGTAAACGAGGACAATCAAAGGAAAATGGAATTAAATTAGACGATAGAGATGTCAACATTGAATCTAGAGCCTCACATTTAATGCAGGCGCGTTCACCGTTTGTTGACAGATCATTGAGTAGATTATTTAAAGTATCAATCATTATTTCCATATCGGGACTAATATACGTTATAGCTATATTATATGCATTGATAACGATGTTATCAAATTCAAATGTTGTTTTGACCCCATGGCCTTGGCTTTTTTATCAGACTTTAGCAAGACTTGCAGAAATCGGCATGATTGTAGGAATGTCGTACTTGGCACGTCGTAATATCTTACCATGTTGTAATGCAAACGAAAATCAAAAACAAACAAGAACAGCATCCGTCATCTAAAGATTTCGCTTCAAAACACATTACTTTGGTAGGGTTAAATCAACTAAAATTGACAAAATCAATTCATTGCAAGATCGTTGACTCAGTACTCTCCTCTGTAGATTTTAATTTTGAGACAGTCCCTAACTTGTTAACTAATGAAAATAACTGCCGAACATGTGGAGGAGTTTTTGATTACTTTTGAAATAAAAAAACGTCCTTCGCGAAAACCAGCAGTTGTTTTCTAGAAATCAATATGGCGTATGAAGGTAAATAACTAGTGTGCTGATTATGAAAATAATACATACACCAGTTTTGTTTATAAGCATCATGCGATTCTGCTTCAATACTCTTAAAGGGGAACTAAACATTTCGATTTTTTTTTGCTAAATTAACGTATCCTGTCCATAAAAAAATAAAAAAAACTTTTACACTTCTTAATAATCATAAAAGGTTGTTTAATAACTCATTTTTTATGTCGAAATGTCGACCCCTTCAACATTTTAAAAAGACTCGGTCGAGCATAATTTATGACGTAAGAAAGTGCAAAAAATAGTTTATAACAAGGAAAACTGATGTGTGTTATCTGAGCATATGTACTTATTTCAATACTTATCTGGCTATAATATAATACTATTTTATTCATTAACGATAAAAATGGGTTAGCTTTACTTATATCATACATTTTTTTATCAAATTTATATCTGATCGTGCCAAGTTGCGCTGCATTTGGATGTGCTAGTCGTTCATCAAACAAGGATTTAAGTTTTCATAAGATTCCTTCAGAG
>JAULBZ010007771.1:0-11222 GCA_032360805.1 Neoturris breviconis | reverse complement strand
ATATAATGTAAATATCATATTAAAAATTAAAAGAAAAATAATGAAAACAAGGTAAGAGCTTAGTTCTACTTGGCTAACATAAACACGGTTGTAGTTTCACGAATTTAAATTTCTGAAGTTACCATTCAGTTTCTTGGTCCGTGCTTATTTAAAAATTTAATCCATGGGTGACCGAGAGGGTAGTTATGTTATTCGAGAGGGGCGTTTGTTAACTTAATTGATGAATTGATGGAGATAAATAATAGAAAATTCATATTGTCGAATGCAACCTTTTAGATAAGAGTAATATTTACTGTGTTGGTACTTTTTCTTAGCCAAGAGAAACACATTAAAAAAATTGCTCAAAAGAAAGGTCACATATTGGAGAGGTGGCGGTAACCGAGCTCTTATTCATTTTAGTAAACGAAGGAAGCTTTTGTTTTAAATATTTTACACAGTGGAATAAAATTTTACAATATATGCACGACAAACAATTCTGTGGTGTGGTTTTGGACGTCAAAGCAGTGGATTTTTTAACTTTGATTAAATACCGTGTGCTAGTTAATTATCCCGTGTGAGTCCATAATTCTCTTACTCTTACGATCAGAAGAACTCAATGATTATCCTACTTCACATTAAAATTATTCACTCGCTCACCCGCTTAACTCATATAACTTATTTTACATTCACTTGAACTACTAAATTTGGCGCGGATATATCACTTAATTGAATGTTTCTTCAATGATGGATTCTATGCTCACTCACCACACTATGATTATCTATTGATTATCGTATTTAACTTATCTGTGATCAAACTCTTCATTAATCCTGTCCACATCACTTATACTTATGATTTTGGTACAAACGCATCAGACTATATGCTCACACTTCCATGCATTTTATGTTCTCCTTATAGTATTATTATCCGATGATTCATCCAATGATGTGTCCGACACAGACTCTACTGACACCATATCATCACCATTGTGAAAACTATTAAACCATAATCAACAATACATGCTACATTCCATTTATTTGTCTCGTTCTCTCTACAAGTGACTGAAATGGGGACAAATGAGGCAGTGCTCGGATACCACTCCTCCACGGTCATTTGTCCTTATTTCAAACACTGCCCCACCCACGGTTTTAGGTATCGCTGAAAAACTAGTTCCTAGATTTCCACTTACAGGATCAGCCCCACTCTGTTCATACAAACTGGGAGCGCATTTGTTCGTCACCACGTGCTTACATATCAGTCACCATGCCAATACAGGCATCCGATAACACACACACTTGTTCGGAGTTTGTAGTGGAGGAGCTAGAGCCGCATCCCATGTTTTTGGTGTCTTGACTGCGGACTTTAAACGGGTTTTTTCCATGTTCATATTTCGAGCATTGCTTCAGGCTAGCTGGCATGGGGCAACGTTTGAAAATCATTCCTCCGCAGTCACGATTCTTACACCGCTCCACACCCGATTCATGCTCTGAAGACAAACTCGTTTCTGGGATCCCACGTCCAGTACCAGTCCCCCAGTTCATGCTATACACCTGGAAACGAGTTGGTTTGCCTACCACAATGCCGACGCATGCATTCCATTAAGCAGACGCTTGTTCGGTGCCCTCGGTGGAGATACTAGAACAACGTTCCTCGTTCTGGGGCCTTGACCGCGGACTTTGAACAAATACCACTCTCTATAATTCATCCATATGTAAACTACATTGTTCCCAAGAGACCCAGTCTAGTGATCAGAGTATTCACCTGGCATCCGCTATTTTCCAGTTCACCCGGGCCCATTTACATTAGACACTGCGTTCGTACAAAATACTGTCTGTTCATAGTGTCTCGCTCATATAGCCTGTTTACTGCGGACTTTGAACAGATTTCGCCTCTCAGGTCCCCTCCATATTACAGGAGACCATAATCGCCTAAGTCACGAGTTTTCATTTCGGCGTCCAGCTAAATGCATACTCTCTCCAATACGATAAGATATTAATATCCTAGCATAGCCCATTCTCTATGTACCCTACTCACCCCAGTCTCACTTTCATGCGTATGCACCATTAAATCCCTTATACTCAGGGCCTACATCGTACTGCAGCACAACCAACACGCGCGCACCGACCACATGGGACTTTGACTACATAACCACCACCCTCATCCAGGGTCTTAGATTGTCTTTTCTCGCCCTGGAAAGCTCCACTACAATTATTCACACCCAGGGTTTTCAACAAAGCATGGTCGCAACCCAGACAGCCAATAAGAATAGCTTCATTCCATCTCTACCAATCATCCACTCCTCTTCACATCACGTGAAATCCTTTCATCTAATGCGCTCTCACGAGGCACATTCTCCCCTTTTGCTATTTTTCGCACGTGGAAGAACATGCTCACACACTTCACTACTGTTTTATTTTATTTCACTATTTCATTTAACATTATTTCACAAGGTAACAAACTTTATTTGCGCCACACCCCACACACCACGCAGAATGACCACCTGTTTACCCTAGAATAAACACAATCTGTTTAACGCGTCAGATAAAAGTGCTTATGCAGAAAACAGTGTGGTATCGAATCTAGGGTCCAATGAAGCTTCGCTACCACTGGTCATTACACCCACCGACTCACTCATAAACCCTCCTAGAAGATGCCGATTACGAGTTTTTATTACATGATTTATGATTTATTACTTCAGTTATTATACAAACATGCAAACGACCTCAGATCAACGGTAAAGATAGCGTCAAAACGACGTTGTTTCGACGTTGATCCGATGTCGTGTGCCCATTGAATATTTTATACCTGAGCCTAGATTTTTCTGTATAGCTTTTGACCCGCTAGCATTATTAGACATAACCTAGAACTCTACGAATAAACTATTGCGAGAAGAGAACAAGAGGTCGCCGGGACTCCAATGAGATTATTTGCGATGTGGCTCGTAGGACAGGAAAAGTTCCAGTTTAAAAAAACGTTGTTGTAAAGCTCAGTAATAGTGATACCGAATGTATAAAGCTTTTCGAAAGAAGGGATCTAATGATTTCCTTGACAAATTTGTGGCTTCATACGTCGATACGTTTTGCATTTTGCAATTTACATGGATTTAAATGTTTGCATAAATCTACGAAATTCATCTAGTTGACAAAAACTTGCTTTCAACGTTGTTTCAGTGTTTTTACTGTGGACCTTGAAATTTTTTTTGCCCACTAATAAAAGAGAAGAGAGAAGTAAGAACTGTAGAGTTTAAAAACATTTTGTAGAGTGATTATATAAAAATATATACAAATGTTTATGTTGAACGGTGTGAATAATTGTAATACTATGTTGCATGTCAATATTGCTTATAGCAATTAACACCCTCTTGGTCCACATGCTGGTGCGGCAAACATTGGAGCTTGCATCGGTGGTTGCATCCCACAACATTGATTTGGGCATGAAGGTGCACATACTTGACTGCATGACGGTGGACAAGGTTGAGCCATAAGCATTGGTGGAGGAGCCATAAGCATTGGTGGAGGCATGTAAGACATAGGTTGAGGCATAAGTTGAGGCATAGGTTGAGGCATCATTGGAGGAGAGCTACATGAAGCACCTCTACATGGTTGTTGCTGCATAGGTGGCGAACATGATGGTCCTTGGCAAGGAGCCGCCATTGGGGCCATGGCTGTTTGACACGAAGCCCCTTGGCAGGCAGGGCGTGGAGGTGGCATGGGAGGAGCACAGGAAGGTCCTTGACAAGGCATTTGCGGTGGTTGGGCAGGGGGAGGAGCACAGGAAGGTCCTTGACAAGGCATTTGCGGTGGTGGTTGGGCAGGGAGGCATGTTGATCCTTGGCACAATATCTGCATTTGTGGCATTGGTGGAAGACAAGATGCGCCTTGACATGGTGCTTGCTGCATTTGTGGCATAGCAGGGGCACAAGATGGACCTTGACATGGTATTTGTTGCATTGGTGGAGCTACTGGCATTGCTGGAGAGCAGGATGATCCTTGACAAGGTTGTTGTTGTAGTTGTTGTTGTTGTTGCTGAACTAAAGTGTCAACTGGTGATGGTTCAGGTAGCTCCACATGCTGAATGACATTTAGATGACAACATCCAGCATCACAATACGAATAACATTGAATCTTACAATCGGGAGTACATACACGACCTTTCGGTTCTGCGGTGTCTAAAAATGCAATAAAAATGGTATACAAATGTTTCTTCTATATACCCGGTTATAGCCTGATAAAAATCTACCTGTCTGCACGCAATAACCAGAAGGCTTGTGACTATTGAATAACGTCGCAACATTGTTTTGACGTCGCTTTGTCGTTATTCCAACGTCGTATGCCCACTGGACTACGCCGTCATGGCCAAACCGTAAAACATATGAATTGATATGTAAATAATAGCGTGGTTGAACAATTTGTAAACTATTTCAAACGCTTTTGGGATTTAATTGTTAATGAATTTTTCAATACTTTTCATATCACACACTCATGTGCAACAGATTAATAAGGTTAATCCCAATTGATTCGTGAAAAATAATTTGCAACAAGACAATGAGCTATGCACGACACAACAAGTTAATTACTGCGGAAGTGAGGTTTTTCAGAGCTTTTTTATAATTTATTTTTGCGCATTATGGATCTCGATCTTCTGAAGAAAAATCGCGCTTTAATCGTGAATGACTATCCAATCCCCATTCCCTATTCCCTATCAAATATATATCACCTGGTGGAAGTCTATAATAAACAAAAACCTTCACTTAAACACCTCCTTCTTTTAAACGCGGCGTTTAAAGGAGGAAATACGGTAAATAATAATAAATTAAGACTTAATAACTAAAGTTTTTAGGGAATTTTTTAAAAAATAAATGTGTAGAGAATAGTGAACGATCTTGCAATGTTGGCCTAATACAAAAACTTATTCATAGTCAGCAGTAAAGAACGACGTTGCTCTAGCGTTTTTATTGCGGACATTGAAGTTCTGTACAGTTTAATACTATTTAATACATGCATGATTAACTCTTTCCTGCCAATCATAATCATAATTCAAAAGTTTATGTCAAAAATTCTCTTTCAATATTTGTCTTTAAGAGAGCTACGGTACTATAACATAGGAAAATTATTATTAATATATTTGTTAACGTTACCCATTAAAAATATGAAAAAGAAGCAATGAATGATTGTCAAAACGTTGCAAATACGGGAATTATACTTACAGGCTCTCACAAATAATGGACTAACAGGATGAGTTCCAAGTTTTCCAGCAAGGACAGATTCAGTAAGTTTTTCAAGATGAGTACCAGCAGTATAGAAACGTAGATACACGTCAACAACAACTCCTGGATTGTCAATACTACGATAACAAAATAAGCATTATAATACGCTACCGGAACACGACGTCGAAACAACGTTGAAAAAACGTCAAAGCGACGTCGTGATGTCTTTTTGACGTTGTCTTATCGTTGTTCCGATTTCATGTGCTAACCAAGTAGGTATCAAGCAATTTAAGTTCAGATATACCTAAATCAAAACACAGATTTGCAAAATAATTATTGAATAAACTAACACTTACTCGTCTCTTTTGTCAGTATCGCCACCATCTTTACCTCCCTTTGAATCACTGAGAAAGAAATGCAATGAAATAAATGCGACTCGTTTGTAACTATTTGAAACCTCTAGGTCAGTTCACCTCACCGGTGGAGTGCTTCAAATTTTAATGACGCTATAAGCGTTTGTTAATTTTGGTAAAAAATGTTGTAAATCAGTATAAAGTTTTTAAAATAAGTTATAAGTACGAATATAAAAATTAAGAACAGCATGCACCTGAATTTAAAAACAAGAACAACATGTACCTGAATTTGATAACAACAGCTTGTTTGTATTCTTTGTAGTTTTTGTATACTTCTGCGAGCTGTTAATAATAACAAATAAATATATATATATATAACACATATATACGCTCCAAAAACTCCTTTGAAATCAGACACGCCCTGAGCTTGTGTACCGGATTTTACGGTATACAGTGAGATCGCTATAAAGCAAACATACTATAAATTGAAACACCCCTCTATAGAGCATTAGATCAGTGCGACATACTGATCTATTACCAAATGTTTGTCAATAAACTGTGTAATCTCTATAAAGTGGACACCACTGGCGCAAAAAAAGTGTCCGTCTTAAAGAAGTGTCCGCTTTATAGAGGGGAGTTTCGATTTAATGTGGCATCAAAGATTATCAATCACACGTTTAAATTTTGTGAAATCATAGTACAGTACCCTTCCGATCTAACAAACTTTTATGAAAGTTTGAATTTAGAGCTAAAACCAGGGGGGATTCGTTAATAAATCGATAAAATAAAAAAATCGTTGATAAACCCGGTGTTCGTTAGTGCAAATTCAATTGGATATATGTTCAATTCTCACCGTGCTCATTATATGTTTCTTTAAACTTTGATAAACTGGGTTCTGTGGATAGTTTAAGTCATCTGTGAATTTTTCGTCCAATATTCGGATAGCGACATGGAAGGTTGTTCCTAAGTAAGTAAGAAAGTAATAAGAAAAGTATTTGTGAAAAGCGATTAGCACCAAATTTTTTTTGGAATTAAAGATAAATGGAACGTTTTTCCAATTGGCTACATTCCTACATTGGTTTCCAGAACAATTTTATGATATAAAATTCCACGAAATTTCCGATTGGATCTAATACCACTGAAATATTAGTGCATTTAAGTATACACAAAAGAGTCATTTTTGTAGAATTATTATTATACTATTATTTTTGTAGTAAATAGTTTCCATTCTTAACCCTATTCAGGCCGGGCTTTTTTGAACATTTCAGGGTCTACCCCCTCCCCGACTAATAGTATAAGGATGAAACTTGGCACCAATAGTTTAGTTTATCATGAAGGAACAAATATCATTTTGCTGATGACGTCATCACAAAAAATTGCGTATTTTGTCCAAAACCAGTATATTATTAGAACTATGATTATTAGAAATACGATTAAAAAAGTTCTAGATAATATTTTTGTATTCTGTTTTTTTCAGTTTCAGACTGTTCTTTAACATATTTTTTGAGTTTTTGGCAAGACATTTAGTATTTTGCAATATTGTTGTTAAAAACCCCAAAACTATAAAAGAACAACAAAATACCTGTCTAAAACTGAAAACAGAATATAAAAATATTATCTAGAACTCTTTTAATCGTATTTCTAAGAATATACGGATTTTTGGCAAAATATGCTATTTGAAAATGGGGGAGGGGGGAGGTCAGTGGCATCATGTGTGACGTCGATTTCTACCAATGGAATGTCTTCTTTTGGCAATCACAGCAAATATTTGATATAAAACGAATAATACTGAAATATTTTTGCATACTTTAATGATCATACCTTTCAGTGTAAGTGTATTGTTATCAGATTTTTCCACAGTTGCCTTGTCAGTAGGCTTGTTTGTGCTTGTTACTTTAGCTGGAGTTGTTGTTACTATAATTTAATGAACAGAAAACGTGTTTAAGAAACAATCAAAGGTGCGGTATTGAAAAAGATCAAGCACATAAATATGATTTTCATACACAGATTATACAGTGTTTGGAATAGGAACAAATAATTACAGTGGAGGATTGATTTTTGGGCATTTCAGATTTCGTAGCATGAACTTAAAAATCACTCCTCCGCATGGATTATTTGTTCTTATTTCAAATACTGATTATACATCATTGTATTATGTACACACTGAATAGAATAAAGTTATAACTTAATATAGGAAAAAAATGTACGTTTTAAAAATGTTTTAAAGAAATGTCTTTATAAATCACAATTAAGACTTGTATAATATATTTAATATGACCTACATGCAGGGCTGTACATGTATTAGATTAATGTACATAGGCTAAATACACCGACTATATACTATAACATACAGTATGTGCATTTATTATATCCTACATATCTTTATTGATTGATAAGAACCATGTCCATCATATAAGTATATTATAATTTTAGAACAAAGATATTTTTAATGGTTTCCACGTGTTTTCTATAACTTGTTGCAAACAAAATTTGAAATAACACTAGAGAATAGAACAATGCAACAGAAGAATACATTTTCTTTAAATGAAATGAATAATTTTCAACCTTTTTTAACATAATATATAACATTAACTTTTAATAAAAAAATCTTCCCCTGTTGAATTATGTATTGTAGCTAATTATATTTCTATTGGGACTGGATGTTATAAAATTATAAAATTATGTCTTACGACCCTTAAGTGAATAACATTAATATGTATCTTAAATGGAAGGAAGCTTCCCAAAATCAAAATGGAGACTTCAAGTCCTAAAATTCTAAAAAAATAATTATTATAAAAAACAATTCTTATCATTGTTTTATCTTATATATCCAAAAATTAAGGGTGTAACTTCCCCAAAATGAAAACTAGGCGCCCAAAAAGATTCATGATCAAAGTCTTATAAATATCAACATATAAAAGAATTCTTCTCCCCTTATCATTTTAGTATAATATTTACCTTAACTTCGAAAAAATTGGCCAACTGCCTCGTAATATTGCCTAGAATGCCATAACAAATTTCAGGATGGTACCACGCCTTTTCCGTCCATTCGACCTAAAACTCAATTTGGACTCTTTTCACCCGAAACTCAGGACCGAGACTTGCTAATTTTTGGAAATTTCTCAACCACCCCCTCCCCGCGCTCTTTTTCCGACACCTCCGTTTATCAACTACTAGCAAAATAACAATAACATTAAACAGTCAACTCGATAAAAATCTAAAAAAACACGTTAAAAATAGATAAAAGTTTGAATAACTTAGAATAAATTAACTAATCGGCTAGCCTCTACCCAATGCTGCGCAAAATCTGGAAATAGCGATGGTAAAGTATAATTGTTGCGGTGTTTATTTAATAACTATATAAATTTCCCACCCCAGTTATTCCCCCCCGCTTAATAAATTTTGAAGAATTCTACTACTGTCCCCACCCGAACTAAAACAAAACGTTATCTACGTATAACCGTCTCCTAAAATCATCCATTTGTTCGCATCATGCTTTACCTTTGATAATCTTTGGTGTTGTTTGTTGTTGTATTGTTGCTTTTTTCGCTATCACACCTATTAAATAAATGGTACACGAACAATAATCACTTCCAATTTTGTGTTTATGTATGCGGTATCGACGAATTTCAAGTTTGTGTTCATGTATTGCATCAATGTATCGATGAATTTCAGTTTTATGTTTATGTGTTGTATCGATGTATCGATGAATTCCAGTTTTGTGTTTATGTGTTGTATCGATGCATCGTTTGTTTCATCTTGGTTAAGTATGAGGTGTGTTCATAGTGGTCAATAAATGCTTTACCTTTTGTAGATTTAGGAGCATCAAAGAACGACGTTGTCGGTTTATGTGTTGTCTTTCTTGGCGTTGGTAGATTGTTTCGCAACCCTTTGGATCTCTTGATAGCTGGTGATTCTTTAGCTAAACAATAATGTCTTGGACATTTATATCTTTACTGTGTTATTTGCTTGTATATATGGGTATATATGTATGTTGTTGGTGTTTGTGTGAATATTTAGATATAGCGATTGATATAAATATACCTTCTTCTATGGGTGCAGTAGATGGTTTTGCTGAGCTTGTTGGACCACGTGTCGATGAGCGGTGAGTTGTTGATGCTCTTGTTGTATGTTTTGAAGTTGGTGGAGGTGACGTATGTGCCACAGTAGTGCTTATTTGATCCTTTTTTGAAGCAGAAACGGTAGATCCTGACGACGAAAGAAAATCCTTGAAAGATTTAAATATTTCGTCATATGTGTTATGTGTTATGAATATTTGATTTGTATGAGTTTTCCATTCAAAATTTATAAAATCTCACTGTCAATTTCATTGCCACCAATATTTTATGTATTCCATATCATATCGTTTGTGCATTAGAGAAAAGTGAACATCTTTATTTTATTCCCGAGAGAGAATCACTCTCTTCTGCAAAGTCTTACGCACGCCCATAAATAAATAAATAAAGACATCCGCGATGGAGGGTCCAATCGAAAATGCAAAATTTGATAGAAAACGGTAGAGTACCTTCTGACTTCGTCCTCCGTTTTCCGCCTTCCGCACGCTCAGCTTCTGCGGAGGAGAGTGAGAGAGAATTCTATCTTACAAGAATATACGAATGCATAAGTATATTGAAGAAGAGATCTAGCTTGTTCTGCGCAGCTAGATGATGTTCTCACCTGTGTTTATGCTTAACTTTTTAGAATATTAGGTGCTCATTCACATTTTAATTTTACATAAATGCGTTTACCTTCAGGTTTAACTGTGGTATCTGGTGCAACAGTTGTGACTGCAGAAATCGTGGTAGCAGCTTTAGTAGCAGCTTTAGTAGTGCCACCTTTAGTTGGACCTGGTGTAGTCTTGATAGGAGACACTTTTGTTACAGTAGCTGGAGCTGCTGTAGGAGCAGCAGGTGCTGAAGGAGTTGTTAATGATTTCTTCTCAGCATTTTCATCTTCATTCTGGTTTGTGACTTCGGCAGACTTGTCATCAGTATTTTCTGAAGCTACGGGCTTGTCATCAGTATTTTCCGGAGCTGCGGGTTTGTCATCAGTACTCTGTATAGATGCTGTTGGTTCAGAAGCTACAGGCTCTTTATTTATCTTGTCTCTCTTATCATCTCCTTCCTGTGCTATAAAAGAAATAACAAAAAAGGAATGAAATGAAGAAACATATCTAATGAAACAACTACAAAGTGTTTCAAAATGAAGTATGGCTCACTCAATTTAATAGACAGTGCACTTTCATCGTTATTTGCCTGATTCATCCATGGTGTATTATAATAATACCAGATTAACATCTATTCATAAAACTAAGGGTACTTACTTTGGTTTTCGTCATCTAACGGTCTGCATGTGACATATGATGCCAGCAACACCAAAAGGAGTACATGGAAGTTGATCTGCATCTAGAACACAATATCTACCGTAGTTAAAAGATTACATTACATACGACGAACATAGACCTATTCACAAATGTAGAACTTGATGAAAATGCAATAACTTCCTTTTTATGCACTAATAGGTCTTACACTAAAACAGTCCTCTGTAGCGAAGATCGGCGAACACATTCCTAAGTTATATGTAGGATTATATAGTGTTAATCAAATGTCTACTTTAAAGGTACATAATCACCTTTTTTGGTCAAATTTTCAATTTCTATGTCAAATGGATAAGTGACACACACTGA
>JAULBZ010007770.1:0-11222 GCA_032360805.1 Neoturris breviconis | reverse complement strand
TAGCACTCATTCTTGCTCAGCTAGGAAAACGAGCTGTTCTGGAAAGCACACGTTCAACAATAAAAAGTCAGAATTGTTTCTCAGCTAGAGAATAAGAACACCTATTTCTCAGAACACCTCCCATTGGCTGCTTCTGATATACAGTAATCCCTGATTTTTAAACAGTGATGTCTGTTATTTTATTTTACTGTTAAATTATTTCTAACCATAATTGGAAGGGGATCTGAATATTGATCTCTGATCTCTAAAATTTATTTTATATTGCTATGTATATCTACAAGAACTAGATATGTTTTTCGGCAATTAAAAAAATGGAAATTTAAATTTTATCTGTGCATACTATTGGAGTATTTTCAATTGAATAAGATGAGCTGGCTCGGTTAACGGGTTGGCCCAGTTGTGTGTGTTGTGTGTTTATATGAACATTTTTCATCACAGCTTTACCAGGTTCTCGGCAAATTCAACCAAGATCCCAGCTAGGCAGGCTGGCTTATTTTCAATATTAACACTTTTTTTATATGTATTTCTTAGGACAAATGAGATCAGCCAGGCCAGCTCACTCCCACCTCTTCATTGTTTTAGTGATGGTTTCCCTACAATGGCTCTTGTTTACTTATATATTTGTTTTATTAAATTTATTTACCTTTTTATAACTATGTTGTAAGAGATTGTTCTACAATAAAAAACGACTTATTTTACACTGCTTTATTCAGGGTAATTTGTACAGTGCAGTTTTGTGGGATATAATCTTACTTCTATTATTTTTATCTACTCCACAGAAAAAAGATCATAACTTTGTAAGTGGAGAGAAAATTTTTCTAAGAAGTTTTATTGTCGTTTTCATCCCAGTGAGCAAATGCTTGTCCTCAGTAAAAACGCTAGAACAACGTTAAACTACAGACTTTGAACAGGTCCTTGCCCGCTGCTTCCTACAAAAATATATAACATGTGATGAAACAGAAGAAACGAGGTTGGTAATAGGGTAAAAAATAATGTGCGTTTCAATAGAGTAAGCAAAGAGGCAATATGGTCATAATTCAACCGACCTTGTTCCCAGGATTTCTCACCTTTTAAAAGAAATATGGTCATGGTAGAGCAAAAAGAAACTCTGCGCTCTCCATTATTTTTAAATAAGTTATTTTTTAGACTCTCTCATAGCTCTAAATTGTGAAATTGATATACATATACACATATCCTATTACATTTACAGCATATGTAGCCTATTCAAGTCGTAATATAATTTTAAAATTCGTGATTTCATTAAAACCCTAAAAGGATATATTCCTATATTATTATTATTACAGGCATGTTCTCTATTTTTATTTAGTGTATATATTGCTATGAAACCAAGGGAAATTTACTTGAAAATTCAAAAAATCACATAATTTATGAAATTGGAAATTTTACAACATGAAAAGTTGTAGGAAGAATTCAAATCATGATACGAGTTTATGGTCCAAATTTGAAGTTAATTGCGTTATTTAGAACTTGTAGCTAGTATCTTGTAGTTCACTTGTATGACTTATTATAACTGATCAAAATCTTTTGCTATCATAAGTGCCTCCATGTTTTACTTCTAAAAAATGCTAAACTTCAGATAATTTTCTTTTGTTCAGTAATGGAACGATTTCTCTCATTCAATTTTGTTTAATAATTAAACATAATCAAACGTTTTCTTTTCTTTTGTATAAAATTTGCGACAATATATGTTATAGAAATAACAGCACGCATGACCAACATTGTTCATTCCATTGTCAATTGATAAATAAGTTGCACATGCGAACCATCGCACACGCACCTAAATTCTTATGACAAGACCTGGTATATAATGTATGCAAATTATTTCCGTATACTAAGTTTAACTTTCATTTGGCAGACTACTTTGCCACGTTGAGTTTAATTTCTTATATTGACCCTTGCAGCTTTGAGTACATTTAAATGCACATATGGCAGATCATTGATACAATTTTTTTCTATCCAAATAATAACTAATAATAATTTGAAGACACACTATGTTACTATAGATATGTTACTATGTTACTAGGAATGACTCTTCGTTACCATTCTTTTTGTTTATAACTTTATGATAACTGTATTTTCTCTTTTCTAGTTCACTTTACTTTCTGGTAGCTTACTAGAATTTACATCAAAGTTCTTTCAAACATGTTTGAATAAAGGCTTTAAAGATGAAGTTATACCAGCATTTACTGATGAACATTTGATAGAACTTTCAAAGATTCTGGATGAGGAAGAAAATAAGGAAATTCTAGTCAATACTACTTCACTAATGTCCAGTTTGGTAATGAATGGTGTCATAAGTGGTCAAAGTCTTGTAAGTTTAAATAAATTTTAGTATAATCTTTAGGCTGTCAAACGAAGTATTACTATCATTTTGCGACGGTGGCGGCCAGCTTTTCTTTGCTGATCACTTTTTAGATCTTTAAAGACTTTGTTAAGAGCAGTGCACTTGTTTGAAACTCAGAATGAAAATTGTTCTTGTTGACATTTTAAGTTTATAAGGATTTGACCAGAATCACATTTGGACTTTAGAACATTTTTGAGACTTTGACCATGAATCTTTTTGGCAGCCATTTTGTATTTTGGGGAAGCTTCCTCCTCAATTCTTTGAGATAATAACTGATATTTTTTATTAAAATAAGTTTTAAAATTTAAGAATTGAAGTCTCCATATTGATTTTGGGAAGTTTCCTTTTTCAATTTTGAAATAAATATTAATGTTACTGACATTAGGGTTGTAAAACATTTAATTTTTCCTATGAGTGTAAGTTGATTTTGATAACATTAATAATTACTCCCAAATTGAATTAGAAATATAATGACAATACACAATTTAACAGAGAATGATTTTTTAAATAAAATAATGGATTGTTAAAGAAAATGTCTATTTTGTTAGTCTTTATTTATATTATATGTATATATTTTAATAACAGATGATGACAACCACCTTTTATAAGATATTTTATTGAGTAAAATTAAAATAGATACATAAGTATGCATACGCAAATCCACACGCACCCATGCTCGCATGCATGCACACACATGCATACGTGTACACACATGTGGTCGAAGCGATAATTCTGTTTTTCTTTTGAAAATAACATATGAATTTTCTATTCTGCATATGTAGATAGTTTGGATTTTAAGCTTTGTTTTTTATCAGGTTGTAATCTTTAAAATTATATAAATAGTATCAATATTGACAAGTATGACTAAATTCTTCCTTGCGATCTATTGCAAGATCATTTTAAAACAATTTCATTTCTCTGTAGATACTTGACGCATATTAAAAAATCTTCTGTGTTTCATTTTTCCATATAGATGGCATTATTAAAGGCTATGAGAATCGACCCAACACAGTCATTTTGGCCATTAAAGCTTTCTAGATATGTACTTACTGTGTTTTCAAGAGTTGTTCTGAAAGAATATTCAACCGATAAACCTGTTGACAAGCCATTATATGCAACGACAGCTTTGAAGTTATTTGTTAAATCATTATTGAATGCAACCAGTAAAAATAATGATGATGGTAGGTAAACATTTTTATGCTACCAAATAAAGTTTGGAGGGACTATTGCTATCACTTTGCGGCAGCAGCCTGTTTTTTATTAGACCATGACAGCATATCTGCCTTTCCTAGCAGCAATGCAAAATACTGAAGAATCACTCCTCCATGGGTGTTGTCCAATAGTCATTATTAGGCTTGCTAACATCTTCTAAAGTAGTAAGGCTTAAAGTAACTATCGAACATTACCTGTGGAGGATGCTTTTTGAGTACTTAAAAACATAAGTCCAAGTAATCCAAAGCAAAGAGTATGTATATACTTTTGTAATTTACATAGATTTCTCAATACTAGGTGACTAGATTGAGTTATTTCCATGTTTCCAGCAAAATATTTTTTATCATTACTTCCTTTTTAATCATTTGTTTTTCTAGTTCCCAATGTGGAGTACATGCAGCTTTTGATGTTTTTATTCCAACTTCTTCCTGATACTAATAGAATTGAAATTTTCACATGCTGTCTTAATGCTGTTGTTATGCTATCTGAAAATGTCATTGTTTCACCTCTACATGGAAGCCGTTTGATGCTTGTGTTTGATTTTTTTATCCACCACTGCTTTGAAAGACCTACACCACTGTTAACATCGCATGTAAGCCAGAAGTCTATCAAAGAAAGGTTTTATTTGCTACTTATTTGCAATCACAGTGTGGCATCATTGATGGTGACATTTATCTGTGTTTAGTCTGCAAGTTTAGGCTATTGCTATCAAAATGCACTAGTGCTGGTGTCCTAATTTTGTTTGTAGACCATGTCCCAAAGTGCTTCCGTTGTGGAAGTGCTTAATAAGCCAAAATTCTCAATGTTATCAAAGCTGCTTTATATTGCTGCAGAGTTTCTTCATCATTATGAGTGACGTAATTGATCTTGTTGCACATTGGTCAACACTTACTCTTTGATACGAACAATCAAGTACACCCTAAAAATTCACAATAATACTGCAGTTGTTTGATTGACTATTTACACGATTATTTACCTGTCAAACCAAGGTTAGCAAAAAGTATGAAGATGTCACATAAACGATAACAAGAGTATATTGAAAGTGAACTCAAGAGAAATAAGACCAAAGCAAAACTATCGAACATCGAAAATGTAAGATTACGAACTGCTGCAAAAAGTAATAAAAAGAATGCAATCAACCTACTCTCTCATAACAAAAAAAAGCTCATCACTAACCTGTTTTATTTTTATTAAACGACGGTGTTATATACACTGAACTTATACGTTTAACAAAAATGTGCCTAGCAACATGAGGTATCTTAACTTGACCTAGAACTAAATTTAATTTATGATGCAATGTATTGTTTTACTTGTGAAACCCACAGTACTAGTGTATGTCATGACTGGTTTATCATTCCACTGGCCTCTTTGAGGTGTCAGGTGACTCTGGTCCATTGCAACATCCAGGTCTACTGCCAGTTGCTTCGTTGAACTTAATATGTATGTCAGAACATTTTGGTGTTAGTATGTGGGGTGAGGGTTAATGATGACTAGAACTGTGATCAATGTTATGGTTGTGTCATCAAAAAATGCACAAATTTACTGCTTTCGTCCAGCCGGAAAGAGTTGAGACCGTGATACGTTTATTTTACCGACCCGAAAAAACTGTCTTTGTTGCCTGTAGAACAACTAATTTTGTCTGTTTTATTTCACCATGGTTGTGCAGGGTTTTGTTACGCATAGCTCAAAATAGTGCCTTATGGAGGCCAATACGGGGGCGCTTACAGCGCTCCCCCAGACCCCCAGCTGATGTTTTTAGGCAGGCTCACTTATTATTCCGCATTATATTATTGTAATTGATTCAAACAGTGACAAAATGTTTACACTAAATGTATTAGTTTAAATACCATAATGGTTGGTCTAAATACCATAACTTGAGTATATCTACTAACCTATTAGTATTTACCTTAGTACTTACTACCCATACTGTATTACAAACAGTTGTGCTAAATGGTAATTGGTCAAAGTAGCTATACTTGATATAACCACTAAATTACTTATTGCTAAAGTGGAAAGTATGCGTAATTAAATGGAACATTATGGAACATTTACCATAAATCTTTCTTATCTGTATTGTTATGCATAATTTGAACTGATCCAATATCGTAAAATTGTCGCATATATTCAACCCACTTGCATATATTCAACCCATATGGCAAATTTATTTAGCATAATGCTCAGCCTATTCATAAACTATAGTCGCCCATGCATATATGCGTACATAGTACTATATATATGCCTACTTAATGTACATACATGCTATACCACTACTTTATGAGACAATTATTTGCTTGTTTTTTGCAGACTTCATTCAAGATTATACTTTTGATACAACTTGGTAATGATGACTTGTTCTCAATGATTTGATTCTTGTTTAGGAACTATATCAAAATTTTGCTCCAAAACAATTTTTTTTGGTAGGGTTTATTCAACTAATATTGGCAAAATTCAATCTGTACAGAATTGTGTTAGGTTAATGAACTTGCAAAGGATTGGTTTTTTTGGTATGAAGAAACCAATCCTTTGCAAGATTGCTGACTTAGTACTTTCTGTAGATTTTATTTTTGCTCATTGTAGTTTCTTACTTTTTAGGTTCAGAAAAATGTTCTCTCATTTGACTCAACAGATGGGAAGTATATGGCTTTGTTTATACCAAGCAGTTTTGATGAGTTAGCTATCACGAAAAATAATTTATTAAAAAGTAAAGATACATTCTCATTGAAGGATGATACCCCCTTGTTTTATGAATTGAAGGAAGGGAAGAAACTTAATCCCAAGGTATGATAGTATGTGTGAAAAACGTTCAATTTGTTTTTTTCATTTTTTAGATTAATCAGGTCAATCTGAAAATAACAGTAGCGCATTTCTGGTTTGGAACTTTTGCAGTCTTATTCTTGTAGTATTTTTGAACATTAGCAAGTTAAGTTTTAATGAGTCTTCAAATTGTAACTACTGTTTAAAGTGAGGTTTCCATTTTAAAAGGAACAGGTTGTTGAGACAGAGAAACTGATGCATTCAAAGGTTTTTGTTGAATTTTCAACTTTGCATTATATTAGCTACAGTGGAAATAAGAAGAAAACAAAAGTGAAGGTGTCACCAATTTTGGGTACAGGATCTCTTTAATGGAATACATTAGACCATGTTCCCAAAGTGCTAGAATTTTAAAATTTGATAGCAGCGTTTGTGGCGATATTCTAGAAGGGCTGGCCAAAGATTTTTTAATATCGAAATTGAAATTTGGTTATGGCATTCTAGGCAATATAAGACCACTGGCCAAATAATTTTTGATTTCGCTAATTTGGGACCGAAAATCGGTGAAAAAAAGGTTTTTGCAAAAAAGAATCGGAAATTTAATTTACATTCACCAAAATGATCAACTATTTATTATTTAAATTATGAATTCTGTTTATGGAGGGATTGTCCAGAATCACATTTGGTCTTAGAAAACTTTAACGATATTTTTTTTTTCTATGACACTTTCACCACATTTAACAAAATGATCAATTTATATTTTTGTTGATTTTTTGTCCACCAAACGAAGTTTGGATGAGTTATCCTTTCAATATTTGGCAGCGGGGTAGGACCACTTTTATTAATAGACTATGTTCCCGAAGTGCTAGCATTTTGAAATTTGGTGCCAGCATTTGTGGTGATATTTTAGAAGGCCTCGTCAAGATAATATTCTATTTTGTCCACTCAGTCTCGAGTTTTTGGTCCAATTGATTAAAAATGCGTGATACTATCTTTATATTTTATATCAGCGTTCTAGGCAATATTACGAGAACGCTGGCCAAATTAACTTCGATTTCATTGACTCCGGACTGAGTATCGGCGAAAAAGGGATTTTTTTTAAAAGTAGAGACCAAAAATTCATGATTTTTGTTGAAATTTTTGAATTTCTTTTGCTGTCTATAAGGATTTAAACAGAATTATATTTGGACTTACAAAATTTTTTGAAAAACGATTTTTCTATGAGATTTTGACCACATTAACAAAAATGATTAATTTATGATATTTTTTCACTTAGAATTTTTTTTTTCATGGCTTATAAGGATTTGTTCAGATTTCACATTTTGAAAATTAATTAAAATTCTTCTGTGCTGAAAAATACTATTGCTTTTCTCAAGTCATCAGAAAGATTTGATATCCCATTGTTGTGAATACTTTCCTTCTTGCCAACCTCGTCACAACTCTTTTCTTTTGTTGTTTTATATATTTTTTTTACTTTTTTTTGTAATCGATGTGCAGTACCCCACAGGTGGGATTTTTTATTGTGGGGTATCAAGTGTTTTGTAGTTGTCCTTTTTCAGTTTTTCAGTTTTTGTAATTTTGTGTTTATTGAATAGAAAAAATAAAGATTTTGGGAAAGCAGCAACTTTGTGACAAATTGAAAAGAATTTTCAGAATAGCGCTATCAAATTTATATTACTTATTGAATTCTTTGACTTGTTCCTGATATTTACAATTATCATTTAAAATTTGTGTTAAAGGGGGTTGGTTATATTTTCAAAATATACAAAGATTGTTAATTTTACCCCTAATATTATATATTAAAAAATAAAGTAATGAACGACTGTCAAAATATATACTGACTGACAGGAAAGAGTTGAAAGAAGATAAATCACTTTTTAAAACATTTTTAAAACTTTATTTAGTGTAGTATACACATAATGCTATAATAAATGTGCTAGATTAACTTTCACTTGGCTTGGCAGGCTACTATTCAATAATGTACCTTTGATTTTTAGGTACTGGATGTTCTGCTTAGTTCAAATATCGATTACACCAGATTTTATATGTCATTCATGAAGTTGATTTCACATACTTTGACTGAAATGAACGAAAACGACTCATTTGATTTGCTGCAAATATTAGGAATACGAAATATGTTTTTACGTATGTGGTCTATGATGAAGGTGTTGCCTGTACCTTTGAAGACTTTAACATCTATGGATAAATTAATGGAGGTATGTTAATTCCTTTCTTATCTGAGAAGATGCTCTTTGTACACGTTAGTAAATGATATGCATATTATTAACCTATAAAAAAATAAATAAATAAAACAATGCTATTTTAACGAATCCATTATGACAAAAATACAAAGTTTGAATCCATATATGCATCATTAAGTTCAAATTTCAAAAGAAATCTATTTTGTCGATTCCTGTACTTTAGATACCTTAAGTGTATTAATTTTCGCGGATTTTGCGGATTTTGGAGTGCTCCGCGAAATTAAATCCTCACGAAAAATCTAAAACTTAGTCGTCCGCGAAAATAATATATGTCGGGGACAGTTAAAGCAAAAAGACAAACAGGTCAGAATAAGACGTTTTTATCTTTTTTAACGAAAATATAAATCAGAGTCTGAGCTTGAGATTAATGCCAATTTTTTTTTTGAATTTGCACATCTCCTTGACTTTTAAAAAGATCTCGAATATCTCTCGAACAAATCCATCATGCTTTAACTTCCTTCCTGTCCTACTCTCAAGCAACAGCTTCTCATCCCACTTTGATATATCACAACCTCTACCAACTAACTTCAGGCTAACCAGATGTGACTTTATATATTCAGAAAGATTCTTAACTTTGAAACATGCCATCATAACCTTTTCTACTAAAAGATCCACACACATCAAGATCGGATAAACAGCATCCTTCATAATTTATTTGCTTTTTCTCTTTAATGTAATTTTGATCTTCCATTTTGATAACTAATGTTTTCTTAAACAAGCAGTTACACTAACTGATCCACTAAAATATACATATTTTCTTTTAAGCTAATGGCTGAAGGTGAGCATGAGAAAAAAGAATAATCTTTACTATTACCTTTGTTATAAGAACAAACTTCTAAAATGATAAAATAAATAAGCCTCATGACAGCAGGTGCTCACATTTACAAATAAGTAAATATGATGTCAACAGGTGTGTGTCTTATCAAAAATATTTACAAGAATATTTCAGAATAAGCAGCAAATTAGTTTTACAAAATGGTCTAATTTGAGCCTTTAAAAACATTTTTTGCAACTTTTTGCAAGTGAATATTTCTCCTTTACTTAGAGATCACATGTAAAACTTTTTAGATTATGAAATTATAACCTTTTGTTAGCAACTTAGTGTTTTTTAACATGTCTGAACTTTCTGGCCTTTTTAGAAAACAGCCTGTGAAGATTTCATCCAACTGAAAAAATTGAAACTTTGGGGCTGAATTTCTAACTAGGCCAGCAAGATCACATGTCATTATCTTTTGCTTTTGGAAGTACTCTTGGTCCTTAAACAGAATCAGTTTACTGCAACATATGATCTTGATGGCCTTTTGAGGAATCTGGCTTTAAAAATGGCAAAAAATCACTGCGGACGTACTTTCAGGCCATGGTAGCAAGTGAGGCCAGGGTGAGCACATCATTTTTTCTACATTTATGGTAACATCTCCATTTGACCTAACCAGGTTAAAGGAATATACATGTGATCATGCTGGCCTTAGTAAATATTTGGCTTAAAAGTTGCAAAATCAGTTCTTAAGCACTTCATAAGGAAGAAATGTTGCCATATTTCCTGAACGGGTGGCCATTATGAAAAAAAAATTTGTAAGCCTCATTTTGTCTTGAAAATCAGCAAAATATATGAAAATCAGCAAAATTTGAAACCATCATTATCAAAATGTGCCAATTTTGCCTGATTCTTACAGACAGTGGCTCTTAAAAGAAATTCACGAGTGTGATGAAAAGCACAGGTAAAAGCATGCAAAAAACTGACCTAACCATGCGCTTTGTCGTCCTGTTTAATTTCTTAGCTCATAAAATATCATTTCAATATGAATATAACTAGACTCAAAAATTCAAATTATATTTTAAATAAAAGGTGTCCTATTACACTACGGAGTATAAGAATATGAGTGCGTTAGAAAAGCTCCATTATTACCTCCAAGCTTTTATACCACTATTTTATTGGATCTGTGAAGTGTACTGAAGTTGTTTTATCAAATATTTAAATGCACTATTTTAAGAGAGAACTAAATATAATGATTTGTTGCAAGTCTTGTTTTTTGGTGTGATTAAGATTACTGGAATATTATCCAATGAACATATTCTATGTTTATCACAAAATAATGATGATGTAGATTTGTACCTCATTTCCTTTAAGTTGCATGTTGAATTTTCCTGTTGCTTTTATACTCAATATTTATATAATATCTCTATTTAGTATTTACTAGCGAATTAATCTGGTTATGAACCCTGTAACTTCACTTTTGTCTGTTTCAACTAGTTTAGGGTGACATGAAAATCAAGAAAATATGTATAATAGTAGTATCTTGCATAATGTGTATGCGGACAATTCCCTTGTGCAAGGTTTAACTTCCACTTGGTTTGGTAAGCTTCTTTCAATAACATTGAAGCTATGACTCCCCCATCCACAGAGATTATTTGCTTTTATTATTCAAATACCTAATTAAATATATGTTTTTCACTCTAGCTTCCAGTGAACCACCAATCTTACTTATCCTATTTATGTTGGATGCCTGCACTATATGAGTTATCCAGAGAAGAAATTTCTACTGATATAAATGTAAGCAACGATCGAATTAAGGGATCGCGAATCGCGATTCGCGATCTGTTTTTACAAAGTAGCGATCACAAAATGTGTTCAG
>JAULBZ010007769.1:0-11223 GCA_032360805.1 Neoturris breviconis | reverse complement strand
CCATAGCTATGCATAAAAATCCCTCCTCCACAGTGATTATTTGCTCTTATTTTAAACACTGTTATGTAGCTGGTTTTGAATTTCCCAGTGGACAAGAACTTGTTCAAAGTCTGAAGTAAAGACTTTGAACAAGTCTCTGCCCACTGAGTTGATTTAATATTCTCTACGTATGAGTGCATTATTTTTTGTAGTATAATTTGAAGCTGCATTATTAATCTGTTCCACTTCTCCACACTGTTTATGTGCATTCCATTACACTTCCCCACACTGTTGATTTTGTAGTTATTTGAAACATAATAGGAGATTCAATTGTAAATGTGTAAAAGGAACTCAAACTGAAAAGATCACAAATCGATTGAAAAGTAAAAATGGTCATCCATATTCCCATATCTTAACAGACGTTGTTTTGAAGGTTTCCCCTTTGTTTTAGGTGGTTAATAATAACACATATATTTTCCTCTGATTTCCAATAACAAAAAAAAATGGTAAAGAAAACTTTGGATTAGTACAGCATTCGACATAAGATCAAAATTCACAGTGGAGGAGGGATTTTGGAGCATTGTTTCTAGCTTAAAGCAATGCTCAAAAATCACTCCTCCACAGTGATTATTATTAACCCTGATATAACCCAAAAATAAAAATTGTTAATCAGCTAGTGCTTGCTATAAGAACAAATAATAACTGTGGAGAAGTAATTTTTGAGCATAGCTTCATGTTTTATTGACTTTAAAGCTGTACATCACTTCTCCACAGTAAGACCTAACAATTAACTCTTATTTTCTTTTTTGTGTCTCCCATGTAATAACAAATAGATCTAAAAAATATATATTAAACTCGTTAGTGTTAATTATGAGCTAATTAAATAATTCATTCAGTTCTGATTGATTTTTGTCCCAAGGCTTTTGAATAAGAATTAAATAATTTATAAATCGAAGTAGTTTAAATAATCAATCAACTCCAGGGTTTTTTTAATAACTTATAACAACCCTAGTGAACAAAAATTTGTTCAAACTCCATAGTAAAGACATTAGAACAACGTTTTCAACATTGTTATAGTGTCTTTACTGTGGAGTTTGAATAAATTTTGGCTCATGGAATAATTACTAAAAGGAGAATAATATTGTGTTAGGGATCATCTCAAAATTTCACACCAAAACCAACTTTTTTAGTAGGGTTAAGTCAACTAAAATTGACAAAATTCTACAAAAATGAATCTGTTCATAAGTGTGTTAGGTCAATGAGCTTGCAATGAACTGATTTCTTCGGTACGAATGTAGATTTTATTTTTGAGACGGTCCCAAAAAATACAAATTACATGTTTTAGGGACCAATCCGAATGTGAAGTTATTATTAAATACTGTTTACAATCCTCCCAGTAGGCAAAAACTGTTTAAAGTGCACAGTAAAGACGTTTGAACAATGTTTTCAATGTTGTTCCAGCGTCTTTACTGCTGACTTTGACCATGTTTCTGCGTACTAAGCTAGGCAACACTGCCAACACAAATATCATTTGTAATATTTCTACGGTTTCATAACCTGCGTCCTCAAGTACAATGCTGAGTTCAGCATCTGGAATTATGTGCTATTAGAATGGTTTCTGAATATTGTATTGGGGATGGGAAGCTAGGGAGTCAAAGCAACAGTATGTAATGTGAGAAAATAAAAGCAACAAAGATGATCAAATATCTGCCAACAGATTTTATTTGAAAATAATGCAACTTAAAACCATCAATGCACTCATTTAGTAAAGAAGATAAAATCAAATTAAAAACGTTCAAAGCACAAAATAATTAAATTTTTTAATGTTACAGTAACTCTATATTTTATATTTTTAACTCAAATTTTTATTTCTAAGATTTCAAGTCTCTTTTTTGAAATCCTCAGTCAGTGGCCTTACGGCCTTGCTTTGGGTGTCCAACAATATATATTAAACAAAAGTTCCAACATTCAATTTCAATGAAGTATTGTTATAATCGTAAGCTTATTCACCCAGTAGATTATGACTTGTTCAAAGTCAACAGTAAACATGATAGAAAAATGTCTTCAACATCGTTCTAACACCTTTACTGTTGAGTTTTGTCCGCTGGAAATACTTCTTACCTTACTATAATCAGAAGGATCCAATGCGTTAAACTCTTCATTGCATCCACTACACAAACATTAGCATTATCTAATCATCATAGTTGGAGGCACACACCATTGTTTCACTTGTTTAGCTCGGTCTATGCAAATCCATTAGGTTCTCAATTATGAACCTCGCTTTTATCTCGGTCTGCCAAAGCACAAACAAAAAATTAAACCAATCAACTTTGTTGATTTCTTCGGTTTTAGTTGGTATTTGTGAATGTCAGTGCGCATGCGATGCAGTCCAGAAAAAGCTGGTATTTTCAAATAGTGAAAATAGAGGTTTGCACATAGACTGAGACATCAGATCGATGTCTATAAAAATGTTGGCTAGTTTTTGACATTGGCATAATTATAGCTATATAACTCCAAAGCCATTCGGATTGTGACTAACTTGTATACAAAATGTCCTTGTCACACATCAACTGAAAACTAGAGATAATAGCTATAATTATAGCTATAACAGCTATAATCCGAAACTACTGAAGTAAATTCCTAACTTTTGAATTCTTCTACTGCAAGAAAGGCGACACTACATACCACAGTTCGTATATGGAAATTATGCGGAATATTCTCCCTTCTGAAACTAAATTTAAAAATTTAAAAATTGCGCAATGATAGTGGCTATGAAATTAAATCTTTCTGCTAATTTGTCACATATCATTTTCTATAAATTGAATATTATAAAATTTATATTTTGAACAAAATATCTTTATACTTTGCGCTACACTTTTCCAAAAAAACATTCGCATTTCAACTCAAATATACCAAAACAGTGTAAGCAAAAGCATGTTCTTAGATTCCTAACGCTTCACGGTAATCCGGTAAAAAATAGATGAATGGCATCAAATCTTTTTTTGATAGGATAGACTATGTGTCTACTATAGTTCAAGTAAATATCAGAGAAAACAATGTTCAACAAGACTCAAAATAACAGCCGGTCATCACTGTGGAGGAGAGATATTTCAGAATATTTTTAGTCAAGTTGGCTGAAAATATTCTGAAAAGTCTCTCCTCCACAGTGATGACCGGCTGTTATTTCGAGCCCTGGTTTAATGTCAGTAAAATGTCAGAAAACATCAGATCAATATCATAAAAAACTTTGTCTGACACTCATTTTCCTGATCTGACACTTTTTAGCCCAATAGTAAAGATAGATTATGTGTCTACTATATTTCAAGTATAAATGGCGTTCATATAGAAAAGGTTTGACAAGAATCAAAATTAGACATGAAATATTTTGAAGTCTTATTTCTTAGTATTTCATTCAAAATATTAAAAGAAAAGAATAGCAACAATATAACCATTAAATATTATCTTCCTCATTCTCTAAATATATAAAATTTGCAACAGCAATGGGCAAAAACTTGTTCAAATAAAATAAAATAAATAAAATACGATGATTCTAACCGGCAAAGGTAAAATCTTTAAAATAGCCTGTTGTCTGTCACACAATGACCTGCAATACACATTCAAGTAAAATGATATCATCCTTCTCCAATAGCAAGACCATCAATCTTTCTTTTTTGTGTTCATATTCATCTGACTATCCTACATAATTTAAAAATCTACATGAAATACATAATACTGAATATCATCTGTACTTGAGTATCTATTGAATATAGTTTTCAGCTTTGAAACTAAAAACTGCAGGGTGATGTCCAACGGTTATTTAGACGCTGACTATCCTTCATCCCGCCAGTGGGCAAAAACTTGTTCAAAGTCCGCAGTAAAGACACTAGAAGAACGTTGAGATAATACAAAAAGCTATGTGCAAGTCTGATTATATCTGCCAGAGATCACCAGATTAGCAGTTATTTTTTAGTTTAGTTTTCAGGTTTGCAGCTGAAGCTCAAAAACAGTGCTCCACAAGTGATATATAGGAGTTATCTCAGGAGTAAGAACGGGGGCTTATTTGCCCACCCCCTGGTAATGTATGCTAACAAAATAACCCAGGCAAAATAGGGTTAAGGTACCAAAAATGTTGTTTTTGGCACAAAATATTAGATGGTCCATTAATCTTAATAAATGAGACATAACTTATGTGTGCTGGGACATAATATGTGTAGCTCTGTATCAGGTTAATGGTTCACCTTAGGGGTTTGTGTTGTTAACAGGAGGAAACACAGTCTCTGCTTCAAGATGATGATGAAGATGATGCATCATTATTTTTAGATTTCTTTTTATGTTTACTATCTTTGTGTTTTTTATCAGATTTTCGGTCCCTATAAAATACAGCAAAAACTCATTATTATAGTGTTTTGATCAAAACAAACCTTTAGACTTAAAAAAGTTCAAAATGTATTGAATAAGTTAAAGAAAGTATTCAATATGTTTAAAAGAAATCACCCTACTAGTGTAAGTAACATTCAAAGGGTAAATTCTGAACTGTTTTACTTTACAATAGAATGTTCTACTAATAAGCTCAATAAATCAATAAATAAATCAATCAATAAATGTCTAGACACTAAGTCTTAATAAGACTTGAAATTTCACTAAAATTAAGTAAATTAAACTGTTTCCACCCAAGTTCATCTCAACCCTACTTAGCTTGGATAATTTGGGTTGGTGAATGATAGGCAACAGGGGCTGGACTTCAGCAATCTTGCTCAAATTAGTTTCAATATTTTTGATGTCAAAGTTAAGAAATGTCAGTAACACTGACTAAGATATTATAAACATTGTTTTTTAAGGCGTTAGATTAAAAGAATCAGTACTGAATATAGGCTAAAAAATAAGCAACACAGAACTAAAAATTATTTTTCAAGATTGTAACCTCAGAAACACCTTTGAATCACACATAGATCTCAAGAATTTTACTTATTTAAACAAAAGCTATTTCTTTAGTTGTCATAGAAATAGTTGTCATAGAAATGTAATGTTATATGAGTAGTTTTCAAGAAAGCAGTTGAGCAGTTTTCAAGAAACAAAATAAGAAACTTGAGTTTGTTCTTCTCATGAAAGAGTATTAACTCTCCTCCAAAGATGTTAACAGACTCATTTGAACATTTCGGAATATCAATATGATTTTCTTGCAACGAATCAATTGCAACTTTGCCCACACTTCTTCTTTACTAAACGGTATCATTAACTTACCTTTTCTTTTTCTTTCTTCTTCTTTCTCTATCGTCTTCACTATCTGAAAAGTGACAAAATAGAACAGATAATCGATTTGCAGTCTAAAGAGTGTTAATAAAAACTAATCATCATAATGATTGAAATTAATTCAACTGAAATACTTACCATGACATACGAAAACAATGCATTGTATTCACGTAATAACCAGAAAAAAACAATTTCAGATGTTGAAATAAGCACACGCAATTGTTATAGCACAAAATTATCACTTTGGAAGCGAAAACATGTGAGGCTTGAAGGTGAGTTTTAACAACATGTTTTAACTGTATGACATTGTAATCAGTATAGAATCTCAGCAACTATCAGACAACAACAGAACATTTAGACACAGAATGCCAAAGACTATTTTAAAGAAGTTTGATACTAATTTTTTATCTTGCTTTTTGCAACAGCCCAATTTAGTCCAAACAGATTCATAATCAGTAAGAGTCAGTTCTGTAACAATGCTATTACCTATGCGCTTATTAAATTTTCAATCTAAAACAGGGGTACTTATTCGAGAAGGGTGCTTATTCGATATGGGTATTTATTTCTTATCAGCTCTAATAAAATATTAAAATCAAATAAAACCTCACTTTTCAAAGGAATTAAATTTATCTAATCATTGTAACCGTTGGATTATGAGACAAAGAAATGGATCATTAGACTAGACTTATAGACTAAGGTTTTCAATGCAAATAATACATGACAGAAGACGTTACAGATATGTGATATCTAGAACAATGTTATAATAATATTGCAAATAGCGTCGGAAACTGAAATATTCGAATATCAGCTGAGAAAAACTGAGAAAAACTGGACAATTATTTGAGACAGGTGTTTATTTGAACCGGGATCGAAGCATTATGGTAACTCAAAGTTGTCTAATAAAAATCCTAAATTCCAACCCTAAATAACCTCAACCCTTATCAGGAGTGTACAACTAGCTTGTTAAGAAACTCGAAAAATGATTGTTTTATTCTAGATGAACAGGGCTTGAAATAACAGCCGGTCATCTCTGTGGAGCAGAGATTTTTCAGAATATTTTCAGCCAATCCCTGATCAATATATTAGTTCAAGCTGGAGTCAAGAATTAATAATGTTTTGAAGTTGTGTTATGACCATTATTCTTACTTTTATATTTTGCGGAAGGGAATAAACATCACATACCTGATGATGATGACGAGCTGCTATATTTACGTTTCCTATTGATAAACAAATAAATAGTTTAAAGCACAAAACAGTGTTGTGATCAAAATATTCAGCAATTAATCTTTGCGTAGGAGCAATTTTAGAGCATAGCTTTAGGCTGCAAAGTCGGAAGGTATGCTTAAAAATCCCTTCTCCACAGTGATTATCTACTATCTTGAAATTGATAGCTTTCTATACAAGACCGAAAGAGTGAAACATTTACATGTACTCCTTTTTTCAAAATCACCTTTTCAATAGTATGTGCGAAAAAGATAGTAACGGTTTATTTATGTTTTTATTGTAAAAAAAACTAATCAGCATACAGTGGCCAAAATGAGAGTAAAAATAATCACTGTGTAGGAGGGATTTTTCAGGCTTTGTAGCACTAAAACAATCTCAAAAATCACTTTTCCACAATGATCCTTTGATCTTATTTCGATCAATGCTGTGAAGTTGTCATTATTATTTGAAATTAAATTAACAGGCAACAGTGGCTCAGCAGTTATTTAGTTGTGCTTAGAATCTAGAGATTCCCAGTTCAAATCTAATCCCGGATGAAAATTTAGAACCCCATTTCTGGAAGCACTGCCGTTTACCTGTTCCCCTATAAAGTGGTTATGGAAATGTTTCAGGGTAAAATAAGGGCTGTATCACCAATCAAGATTGAGGGTTGTATTACCAATCAGAAAAATTGATTAAGATCTGGGAAAAAAAGTAGTCCCTCTCCTAGTATGGCCCGGCCTTGATAGGGGAAAAAAGTTAAGTTACCTTTTTCTCTTTTCTTTCTTCTTTTTCTTTTTCATAACTGAAAAATGTATATAAGTTATTGTACTTATTTTTGCATGGATCACGATATGCATTATATTATTTTACTTATACTCACACACCTATAAACAATAACTACATTCACTTAGAGTGGTAAAACACTCAAGCGGCAAATGCAAGGCAAGGCGTAGATTATTTTTAAAATTATATTTTCATGCACAATGTTTTGCATGTAATATCTGTACTAAACTTTGTACGAAAAGTATTCTTTTTGTGTGAATGTGTGAAAATTGGTACGGATAAAGTAATCACCGGTTAAGAGACATTATTAACTTATGTATCCACTCCACAAATGCAGGGGGGCAAAAAGTGCCTTCCTTGCTAAACGTTTTTACGTAACTTTTGAATGAATGGCTTATATGACTAGAAACTTTGTGACTTTTCCTGCAATCTTCTTCTAGCAACCATAATGTTCAAAAAAAAAATTCTTCTTATTTTTGCTTGAAAATCATTTTGGTATATAAGTTTGAAAGAAAAAATATTTTCACCTAATTTTTTTTTTTCTGCACCACATGTTTTCCCTTTATGACGTCATCATGAGTAATGACGTCATCAAAAAAAATATTTTGCTAAATTGTTAATTAAGGATTGATCTAACTTTTAACATGGTAAAACTAGGGTTAAAAGAAGAAATACAATATTTTTTAATTTTTTTTTAAATAAGTCATTCTCTGCAAGGCATCAATGCCACTACTTGGCAGAAAGCTACATAAGAGAAAACAATAGCAAATAATTCCACACCATTCAGATGTGAAATGATGTGAAAAAATATATTTTTGTTACAAGGTACTGTACAGTAAAAGGATGAGCATTACTGAATACCTAGTCCCATGAATAAAATATTTTAGAGCAGTGGTCAACAACTTTTCAACATTCCGACGATGAGATAAAAACTGAATGTTTAATGAAAGATCAGGTACAACAATATTAAATTATTCTTTTCTGAATCTGGTCAATTAGATTAATACAAACAGCAGAGACCCCAAATATGACAGCAGTATTCAATACAAGAACGAATGGTAGCCTTGTACAGATATATGATACTCTGGGGAAGGCACAAGGCATTATCACTCCATTCAACAACAGCACACAGATCAACCTTAAACTCCGCAGCCATTTCAAACACCATGTCTTGCCCAAACATGAATATACTGTTGTCATCAGCATAGATAGCCAACTTGCTCAAGATGTTGTCAAGAAGACCGTTAATAATGATAAGAAAAAATGTAAGACCACGGAATGAATCTTGGGGAACACCAGCGTTAGAGTAGCTGTTCGAAGATTGCCCATCAAGCTCAACTCCTAATTTTCGATCTGAGAGAAAAGACTTATTTATCTGTAATAAGAGACCAGAAACACCATAAGCTTTGAGCTTATACAGAAGACCAGCATGCCATACGTTATCAAAAGCCTAGGATATATCCAGAGCAACAGCTCTAGATTTCCTACAGATATTCAAGCATGGTAAACGCACTCCAAGTTCCACAATCATTTTAAATGGTAAACGGTATAACTAAGAACAATAATAACTGTGGAGGAGTGATTATCGAGACTCTCCACAGTGATTATTTTATTCCTATTTCAACCACTAGTAAATAGTAACTGTGTAGAAGGGTATTTTGATAAAAATATACCCTCCTTCGTTATCCATGTCTTACTTTGTTCTTTTTTTTTCTTTTCTGCCAACAATGCTTCCAATTGTCGTAATTCAACTTCAGAATCTGATGATGTACTTTCTACGGCCACAAAGGCAGTCGTTTCATTGCTGTTATAACATTGAAATGTTAAATGACCGGCTATGGTTAAAAAAACGGTTTAGCGTTTGAAATATAAACAAATAGTCACAGTAGCAGAGTGATTCTTAAGCATAGAAGTTATGCACAAAAATCCCTCCTATGCAGCGATTATTTACTGTGATTTTAAGAACTGTGATTTAGTTATAATGGTATAAATGTACTCAAGATTTATACCAATTATTTTCAGATAGTAGCACTAAATAGGCAAAAAATTGTTATGTATTGGAATAAAGTGCAAAAACTTGTTCAAAGTCCACAGTAATGACGCTAGAACGATTATAATAATGATTATAGTACATAATATCTTATGAACACAACATTTGTTGTGCTCCTAGGTGATTATTCCTATAAATTTATATTGTTAGCCGGCGGCCTATCGGCATAGAAACATTACATTGCTTCATAGGCTAAGGAACCATCTCCAAAATTCGTTTACAAAAAGCAAATTATTTTAGCAGCTTCAAAAAAGTAAAAATCAATAAATTTGAGAAAAATGAATCTATGATTTACGATAAAGATAAGTGTTGAAGTGTTAAGTCAACAAGCTTGCAATTGATTAGTTTGATTCAGCACCTTTTCCTCTGGGAAAGAATTTTGGAGATGGTCTCTAGTAACAGTAATAATAATGATATAATTTGGAAACATATCAAACAATAAACATAATTCTAGCAAAACTTGCTAAAGAGAATTATATTTATTTCTTTTAGAAAATTAAGGAGTAGTACTATTATAAATGATATTGTTTCTTTATGTAATACAATTCAAGAAAATAAATAATTTGAAAATTGAAACAAAATTGCTTAAATTATTTGAAAAGGAGGAGTGTGAAGAAGGGCATGCATTCTAAAAAACATAATTAATTTCTTACCGTGACCACATTTTCGACATCCTATTCGCTGACTATCATTTGCATTAGTTAGACGATTCACAATTCCTAAAACAATATACAAACTTTTTGAATTAACTTTACTATTGCAGATTCAGAAATTATCGTCATAATTATTTTGAGAGAAAGGCTGTGAGAGTATTGTTGATTTATTGTAGAAATGTGCCAAATCAGCATTTTTCGTCAAATTTAATGACGTCATAGCAAAATATTGACAGTAAAATGCTGATTTAGCACATTTTTCTATTAGGTACGACCAACGATTGATTTCGATAAAGGTTAACTTAGACCACATAAAAGTATGGTTGTTAGAATCACACAACATGTGATGTAAGATAAGAAAAACCAATTTTTTGGGCATTTTTGGACCAAATTTGACTGATGGCTAAAAAGCCTGAATCAATGCTTAGAAATCTCTCCTCAATAGTGATTATTTCCTCTTACTTCAAACATCGAACCGTATAATAACAATTTGAAATGAATTGGTTTCTTCAGTGTGTATTGATGATTGACATGGCGTCAATTATATATAAATATTTGCTACAGCATCCTTTCGCATTGTGTTTGTTTCGTTGGAAAATTCATATAAGGGAATGTCTCCAAAATGAAGAGCACCAAAGAAACTAATACATTTCAAGTTTATTAACATAACTCTCTCTCCTATACAATTTTAGCTGAATATGGTGAAATTTTATTTGCTTAAAGCTATAAAAAAATTGAAAATTTGACTCTATATCTGGGCAGCATTAGCTAAAATTATAATAATTACCTTTTAAATTTTCAGCATCTGTTACGACTCCTTGAGGCTGATAAGCCATCTTAATGTAATATATTTAATAAGTATCTAAAATAAAATATTTATAGGTCTCAACCTTGGCCTAAATATTATCAGTGCGTTCAATTAAGAGATTATACCTATTCATCACAGATGGAGCACTTAAAGGTCATACAAACTGTGTAAACCCAAGGCAATCATTTGGGAAACTAAGCAGACAAAATGTGGTTTTTACGTTGTAAGCGGAAATTATAACCATGCTTTTGATGAAAGCTAATGTTATTATGCTGTTTGAACTATATTAAAGCATTAAAAACTTCTTCCATCACTTTCCCAATCCTGGGTGACAGGATTAGTTCTGTGTTCGTATGGCCTTAAAATAGGAAAACAAAGGTACGGTATTGAAAGTAATCCGCCAAACCGAGTGACTAGCCCATACATAATATGATTGCAATACACACAATATACATTAGTGTTATGCATACCCTAAATATAAATAGAGAATAATG